>JAZAVJ010000086.1:0-142862 GCA_037954315.1 Neonectria punicea
ATACGTTTTTCCTTTGTCGAGATGAACCAACTTTTTCTTTTTTCTGGGATACCGCGATGGATATGTCGGCTACATCTGAAATGGCTGGTGTTTACACAACACCGCCGTGGGTATGGGGGATCTGGTTGCAAGACTTCCGTCTGTTATGGAAATACCCCATGGATGGGAGGCGTTCTTCTTTGATGAGATGCTGGAGATGGTTTGTCTCCAGGGCGATCGCCATCTAGAAACTACATGGAGGAAGAGACGGGAGAGATAAATGAGTTACAGCGGTGCAATCGTGGACTTATGAATGTGACGAAACTGGAAGAAAGAACGGGAATGGAGGAGAGGCAAACTCGTTTTATCAGCTATACGGAATACAGGTGGAAAGTCGAACGTGTATCATATTGTAATTTCACGCGAAATAGTCGCACATGGGGTTCTCGAGAGGACCCTAAGAAGAGGTGAGGAATGGAAGGTGGTTGTTCGTTAATCTTTGTCCACTTGTGATGGTCTTCGTTCGTGTATCTTTTCCCCCTCGCAAGATGGTTTCACTGGGTTGGTTGCGCTGGTGCCGTTTGTTCGTTTCGCAGGGTCGGGGGGACAGCTAAGGCTCAGTACTCCTCGCCTTCGGCAGGCTGGGGGATCTTCTTGTGTTGAGGAGCAGCCATGTATCTACGTGGGGTGTTTCGCACGTCAGTATAAGTACTTAAATGCGCAACGCTTTTCCTCCGACAACGGGGAACGCACCTTCGCAGCTCGATCAAAATAGTCTCGATGGTGTTCTGGCGCTTCCACTCGTGCAGACAGGGCAGGACGCTGGCGAGGACGTGGCCCTTGTCGTCGATGCAGGGCAGGATGATCTTGGTGTTGAACTTGACGGTCGGGGGCTTGTCGGGGTAATCGGGGCCGCAGAAGATCTGGACGCTGTAGATGCGGTTCTCGTAGACGGACTGGATATCGGGGAGCGCGGGCAGGCTGTGGTTAGCTCCTGGATTCGTGCGGTACAGTGGGAGGAGGGAGGGCTTCGAATATGCGAACGAGGAGGCCGTTTGAGGAATACGGTTGCCGCTTGGGTGGGCGTTTGTTCCCTTCATGATGCACTCCTGCACCAGGGGAAAAGGGGAGGCCCTCAAAGGACAGGACGGGCTTACATGGGGTGGTCCAAGGATGGTACCGTTCCACTTGGTCATGAGCAGATCCTCGGGATCCTCAAGACCGTAACTGCAGGCCTCGGCGCCGAGACCCTTCTCGCCCTTCTCGAGCTCCTCCAACAGGCGGAAGTTGCGCGGGACCTTGGCCATGGCTACGGTTTTATTCTTCTATTTTCTTTTTTCTTTTTTGGCGCGCGTTCGGAGTGTCCCGTCTTGTCTCGCGGGGTTTGGGAGGGGGGAGGGCGAACAAAAGAAACGGCGGTTGGGCGGGTTTTGCGGTGTCGGTGACGGTGACGGAACGAGGTGGTGGATGGTGGGATGGCGGCACGGCGGCGGGTTGGCGATGTTTTAGACTGTAGAGACATAGAGACAACGCGGGGCAGTCTGGGAGTCTGGGAGGGGGACTTGGTGAGCGAGCGGTCGGTCACAGGGCGCACAGCCACGACGGCCAGCCCACGAGCCACACACAAGGCTGAGCGCAGCCACAACCGCCCGCTAGGACAGGGAAGGGCGCAGGGCATTGGCCACTGGCGTCACCGGGAATTATGCCTGGGGCGGGTAAATCTCGGGCCCGGGAGCTCCCCCAGCTTTCGCGAAGCAAGCTCCTCCGTCCCAGCTTTTGAGTTAGTTTTTCCCTTTCCCTCGCCAGCTCCCGGAGACGTCATCTCAGGCATCGCGAACCTCGTCCCCCGATCTCACAAGTCAAACGTCTCTCACACTATGGCGGCCACATCCCTGACGCGGGCGGCCCTCCGAATGCCGCAGTCGCGCCGCCTCCTCCTCCTCGCAGCCGTCGCCCGCCGGCCGCTGAGCACCTCGGCCCGCGCCCTGCTCCCCGCCGGCTTCGGCCCGCCCGTCGTGACGTCGTACTTCTCCAAGCCCCGGCTGCCGGCCAACACGGTCGTGCGCTTCGTGCCGCAGCAGACGGCCTGGATCGTCGAGCGCATGGGCAAGTTCAACCGCATCCTCGAGCCGGGCCTCGCCATCCTCGTGCCCTTCATCGACCGCATCGCCTACGTCAAGAGCCTCAAGGAATCCGCCATTGAGATCCCCAGCCAGAGCGCCATCACCGCCGACAACGTCACCCTTGATCTCGACGGCGTCCTGTTCACTCGCGTCTTCGATGCGTACAAGGCCAGGTAGGCAGCTCTGCACAATCGGCTTGGCTTCATGCCACCACGCACATGCGGGAATCGTCCATTGCTAACATGCAACTGTGCCCGTCTATAGCTACGGAGTAGAAGACGCCGAGTATGCCATCTCTCAGCTCGCCCAGACGACCATGCGATCCGAGATCGGCCAGCTGACCCTCGACCACGTCCTCAAGGAGCGCGCCGCCCTCAACACCAACATCACCGCCGCCATCAACGACGCCGCCGAAGCCTGGGGCGTAACCTGCCTGCGCTACGAGATCCGCGACATCCACGCCCCCGGCCCCGTCGTCGAGGCCATGCACCGCCAGGTCACCGCCGAGCGGTCCAAGCGAGCCGAGATTCTCGAGTCCGAGGGTCAACGCCAGAGCGCCATTAACATCGCCGAGGGTAAGAAGCAGAGTGTCATCCTCGCTTCCGAGGCCATGCGCGCCGAGCGCATCAACGAGGCGGATGGTGAGGCCGAGGCCATCCGGCTCAAGGCCAGTGCGACCGCCAAGGGTATCGACGACGTCTCCCGCAGCATCATCAAGGGTGAGGCTGGTGCCCAGGCTGCTGTCAGCCTGAGCGTTGCCGAGAAGTACGTCGATGCCTTCGGCAAGCTCGCCCGCGAGAGCACCGCCATTGTCGTCCCCGGAAACCTGGGCGACATTGGCGGCATGATCGCCACCGGTCTCAGCGTCTACGGGAAGGTCGGTGAGGCGCAAGCCCGGACGATAGCCAAGTCTCTCGCCGAGCCCAACGCACACGAATCTTCATCCGAGGACGCCACCTCATCGTCGCCTAACCTGAAGGAGACAGTCATTCAGGGCTTCGAACAAGCTACCGCCAAGAAATAGCCTTCAAATACATTGTTGAACAGCGGCCACACCCTGAACAAGAGGAAATAGGCACCCTCACTCTACCCACTTACTCCGTTGCGCACACACATTCCACGCATACAAACAGCACTCTACTACAAAATCGGCGTTTAGCGGGTGTACTTATAGGGATCTCGGGGATCTTGTCAGACTCTTATAGCAATGGAAGGGGGAAGAGAAAGCATGCAGGCGAAACGTGTATTATATGGCTGTTATCCTAAAGAAGGAGTTGATCAAACAAGAAACGAGAATAAGATACGATGACCATCACAGCCGCCTGAGTGTCAGGGAGGAAATAACCTCTCTAGCCAAGTCAATGGCAGAAGAAAATAGAAGAAGAACAAATCGAGAACATCATGTCAAGGAATATCCTCCCTCTGTTACGTGGAATGTAGTTGTGAATTATTCATCTTATTTGGGTGATGTAGTAGAAATTGTTCCTATGGATACAGTAATCGTAGTAAACCGTTTGACTCTTCGTATAGTATATTTCTAGCTTTCTAAGGAATTACGACACGTATTTATTCTTGCCTTCCTGCTACATCTCCTTGACTTCTGCATCGCAATAATCTGAATTCCGCTGGCTTATGAGCAAGGAACGTCGTTGCCAGCATCCCTGGGCTGACATATCATTGCCAAGCTCTCCCGGCTCCAATTACACCCGAAACACGATTGCCAAGGCCACAAGTCATGACGTCCCGCATTGTATGCCTATCTAGGAAATAAATAGACTGCCAGTCGCTGAGTGCCGTGCCAGCTAGGTGGACAACCGGGCAAAGAGAAATATCGCGGCACAACTATGTCGGTTGCGTGTGAAACGCACCATTCAACACCTCACGAGTGGCGTCGACGCCACAAAGTGCAGCCGTCAGGAAGCTTCATTTCCCATGCTACGGATTGGTTGCACTTGCGACGCTACCTCGTCTCATTCACGCGTTAGTGGCGGGTATAAGACGCACGCAAATATGCATGAGCTTAATCACACCTGCACCTTCTCAAGGGGAAATATCGCCATGCAGCAAGGTTCTCGTGACGAGAAAGATTTTTTGCGCCCATTTGAATGAAGAATAGTCTATTGTGGAGAATAAGTGAAAAAGATGCGTGTAAAAGAGATGCGTTCCAAGCCTCAGCAGCATCTCCGAAAGGGGTCCGTCCATCCTGTATCAACAGGGTCATTATTTCCTCCACCCATTGCCATGTCCGAGAGCATCAATAGCTCTCACAGTCGAGGTCGCTGTAGAAACATGTTCGTGAAAGCAGAACAGCCAGAGAAACCATCCCAGCCCCGTATCCTCAAAGCATGTCGTTGATTTATAGCATAAGAGGGATGAGAGCCAGCAGGCCAACCATGTAACTAGGAACGTTCATGGTACCGACATCCTCGTTATCCGAGTTGGAGTTGGACGAATCGGATGAGGAGTCGCTGGAATCATCATCATCGCCACCAGACCGGAGGGTGGAGGAAGCGGTAGGGAAAGTATTGGTGAAGGTGTCGGTGAAGGTGAGCGACGGGCTGGAATCATCGCCGAAGGTGCAGTTGCCCTCGCCCGTGCAAGTCTGGCCCGAGAAGCAGTAGCTGCCGTTGTCGCAGCAGACGCTGCCCGTGGGCATGCATCCATCACCACAGGCCTCTTGGAAAGAATAGCAATCGCCAGAGCCGCTGCTCGAGTCGCCGTCACTGTCATCGTCGTCGTCGTCGCTACTCGAGGAGTCGTCGTCGTCTCCGCTAGAACTGCCGTAGCTACAAGTGCCGTCGCTCTCACAGGTCTCGCCGGAGTAGCAGTAGTGGCCATTGTCACAGCAGACGCTGCCCGTGGGCATGCAACCGTCACCGCAGGCCTCCTGAAAGGAGTAGCAGTCGCCGGAGCCGCTGCTCGAGCCATCGTCGTCATCGTCGTCACTGCTGCTACCCGTAGAACAGTAGCCGTCGCTGGTGCAGGTCTCGCCAGCGTCGCAGTAGCCGGAGTCGCAGCAGACGGAGCCCTCGGGCATGCAGAAGCTGCCGCAGATCTCATTGCCCTTGGAACAGCCCGAAGCCGAGCCAGAACAGGTCTCGCCATCCTCACAGCAGCCGTTACTGACACAGTAGTAGTCGGACTCGCAGTAGGCGCCGCTGATGCTGCCGCAACACTCGCCGTCTAGGGGCATGCAGCCATCTCCACACGTAGTCTTGCCGGCGTCACAGGAACCCGACAAGCCGATGTTGAGGGCCTGGGAGTTAGCGCCAGGGGTGAGCAGGCCTTTCTGTAGAGCTTTCTGGCCGTTGAAGCTCTTCGGGGAGGAGGCAGCGACGACGCTGGCAGCAGCAAGCAAGAGAACCGAGGACCGCATGTTGTCTGATGCAACGTAGAAAGAGGGAGCTGGACTGATCAAGGTGCAAGGTCAAAAATGCAGCGAAGTGAGGAACAGCGAGATTCGAAGGAGGGCTGCATTTCTCTTATAGAAGCCAGACCGACCCTTGAACAACGCATGCAAGACTAGCCTGTTGCCTGTTAGATAACTATTAATCCTTATGCCTCAGGGATAACAATGCCTTGTGGCTTCCCCCCACCAGGTTGGAAGAGTAGCCTCGAGCCTAGCCGGGGGGATTATGCATCACATGCGCCACCAATATCGGGAAGGGGGAATGCTGGAGACGTTGAGAGATGGCTCACAGGGCTGGCAATGGCCTCGTGCGGGTACAGCTCCCGCGGCAGCCTAAGCAGCGCCCGCCTCCCGAAGCACGCCTCGTTGTGGCAACAGGTTGTCTTGCTTAAGACTGAGGCGCTGACATTTCCCACGCAACATACCCATATCCAGTTGGACTATCCGGAACAGGAAGTACCTCAATGTTGGCAATTCGGCTGATGCTGGACGGCTCATTGCAAACAAGTAAACAGCGCGAGTCTGCTTGTAAGACGGCGTAACCTCCGTCCGTGCTCCAAGGGTCCCAATGGATGGACGGTTGACTGCCGGATCATTGAGCCCGCTCCAGGAAAGGGCCATGATGGTTGGCTGGATGGGGATTCAGCTTTCGGACCCCTTGCTCCTTCATGGAGCTTAGGGCTGGCGTATTGACAAGAAGGGAAGGCCGACGACGATCTCCACGGGGCAACCTTTGCGCTGGGTCACATGCGATATTTAAGCACAGCCAATGAGTGCCTGCATAGTGTCGTGGAAGTGCCTCGATTCCGAAGGCTGTCACGTCGAAGCGAGGGCCCGGCTGGTGTTTGTTGTGGCCGCTGTGCTTTTTGGTGACTGTTTCTGTAGTCCACCAGAATGAAGATGAAACCGCCGCCGCCTAAGAACCTTAAGATTAGACTCATCAGCTCTTGGCAGGGCAGGGTCCGGGGTAGCATGGAGCAATCTTCCAACAACCATGAAAAGATCAGAGCGATGTCTCCACTAACCCACCATTTTCGTCTGCTGGGCACCACTCGGACTGGTCGTATCGACTGGATAGGCGAGTCTTTTGGAGCGACGCAGGGGCCTTCGTAGGGCAGAGCCAGGGACCGTGGTCTTGATGACACCGCCACGACGTGTTATTCATTTGTGAGTGTCTTCTCGGCGCGGGCATCGGGCCTCCTCAGACTCTTTTGCAGTCTCTAGGCAGGTCGTCGCTGCAGGAGACGTTCGCCTTGGGCCCGAACAACCCATCCATCATGGTTGCTGGAGCCTCGGGCAGTCCAGTTTGGCCGATCTTATTACCATGGACCCCGCACCGAACAGTGCAAGTCTGCCTCGCCAACCGTGCTACAGCCAAATGAGCTTGGTGCTGTACCTTGGTGTGTTTAGTGTAGTGCTTTTGGTGTGTTGATCATGTCGATATGTGCGGACAAACTTGCTTGCGAACGGCTCGGTTGCTCCAGATTCCTCTTTGCTTCTGTCACTTGTTACCAGAAATAACCGGTCTGGGCATGGTCTCTCGTGCTGGATGGAAGCAGAATCGCCATCAATGAGACCGGTTGAATTAGCAAGATGCTCTTCCGATTGGGATATGACCTGCTATTTTAAGCTCTTCCCCACTCACACTTGAATGGTCTCCCGCACAATTGTTCCAACAATTTCCTCACATGCAAAGGCAACATTAAGCACTTCGCCCTTGGTTGCAGTCAAACCAATGATCATTTCCTTACCACCCACCAGCCTCTTGACACTTCCCCTCCAGAACCAGGCAAGCCTTCCCTCATGACCTTCAACCACCAGCGTTACCCATGGGCTGAGCTTCTTCCAGCTTGGAACCTGCTTGTTTGTGTACCCAAGTACAACGCGAACGATCCAGGTCGGGATAGGTCCTGATGGCACGACTTCGGTCATCAGGGGTCTGGGTGTGTTGTCGGAGGAGGATCCAGGGTTTGGCGATGAGCGGTACTGTCCCAGGACCTCAAAGCTGAGAGTCAAAGTTGGGAAGCCTGCAAGCTGGTGCAGCATCTTCTGGCCATATGGAGGGTTGCGACTGAGCAGCCGCTCGATATGGTAGAACTCCAGCTGAGAAAGTTGTCGGATGTTGTTGATGCCAGCCTGGGCTAAACGGTTCATCTTCGCAAGGCCAATTCCGTCAATTTGCAGCAACTGCTTCTCGCTGCCCTCCCAGACTCCAGCCTTGACACTCCTCAAGACATCAAGTGCGGTAGTCACGCCCTTGCCATGATCTCTTTCCCCCAAGATATCCACTAGACACCTCAGGGCTCGGTCGACAATGTCGTACATGCGCCTCAGCTCCGAGTGAAGCTCTTTGCGTGCGACTGCCGAGAGTTTGTTGGGCCATCCAGTTCGCAAAAGTTCAACTTGAATAACCAGAAACACCTTGTGCCATGGCTGAGATATATTCTCTGCGATTGGGTAGGGGATAGCGGTGTGCTCGTTTACCTCGCGCAGAAACGCCTTCTCGGTCTTTTGGATTGGGAACGACCGAAACTCGGTTGCGAGGCAGGCTTTCTTGAGGACGTCGTGGCGGGTCGGCGCTTTTGCGATGGTGCAGAGAGTCTTGAAGGTGGTCGCGGCCAGCTTGTACCGCAGCTGAATCTCGTGCGAGGCGTCCGAGGGCACGGGAAGCTGAGAGGATTGTTCCAGGGGTCGAATTGTAGACGGTGAAGCTGACGGAAGCTGACGCTGTGTGGCCATGGTGATCATCTGTGGCACAACTTTGTGTCACGATTTGGTATCACAGTGCTCGTCGTTTGAGTTGGCAGGTGAGAGTTGCCGGGCTTGAACCTCGTTACGCGCAGTAAGACGAGTCATCCGTAGGAAACACTCGCTTCGCGTGTTGAGTTGGTGTTTCGATTCCTCATATTGTGTGAGCGTTGCTGCCTGGGGCGTCGCTGGCGAGAGCGGCAGGTGCCGTGCTCCTTCCGAATCTAAGTGGAAGGGGCTGCCTCTTCGTGCCATGGATTCTCAGGAAGGTACCTGGGTACTGCCCTTCCAGATGGCAACTTACAGTAAAATCAGACCAAGAGTGCACGTCCTGTGAGTGCGCCTACAGCTGAGGGCGATAGCCTTTATATGACGGGACACTCGGCACGTTTCCATTGATGAGACGCGCGTTCACTTTCAGCCCATGGAATAGCGTTGGCTAAGAATCCGCCCACAAGGCTCAATCAACTGCAAGTGGGCCAATCAGTTGATGCAGTTGACGCCGCAGTTAGGTGCACGTTAGACCAAGTAACAGTTGAACACTCTGCAATCGCATCTCTAGCTCTCCATAGCTTGTTCATTGGGAGCGCCACGGCTGAATGCCTTGGGTAGAATGCTGTGCACGGGTTGAGCCACTGCATGCACAGCTGAGGTGGGTGAAGTGGGGGAGCGAGTCTGGGAATGTGATAATGCATTACACCGAATGAACCACTCATGAGACCTTCATCGAGCACACAAAGGCAATTCTTCAGTCGGACCTATTACGGCCGCACTGGTTCAACGTGATATCTGTGTCCCACCTGACGTCGACGGGCTTCACATATCTGGGTCGCATCGCTTGCCAAGGCACGTTGGCCTGCAGGCACATGGCCAAGGAACGCCGCCGGGGTAGCCAAGAAAACGGGCCTGCAAATCAGTGGGGATTGCCAATCGCCGGTGCCTCGTGCCAAGGAGTTTTCGTAACAAGCGATAGCTAATATGTTAAGAACGGAAATCCCGGGAACAACTTGGACACGGGAACTGCCGTCATGTCTCTGCTGGCATCGCTGATCAGGAATTTTGATGACGTCGCCACCGGGCTCTGGTACCCAAAGACGAGAAAGGGCGGGATAAAAATGGACGGCTATGGCCCTTGGTCAACCCTGTTCGCTAAACCAATGCGGAGAGTTTCAGCGCCTCCCGCAGAAAAGATGGGCTTCGCGGACGATGAGTGGCCCGGGACTTGGACTGAACAAACCCGATGTGCCGATGCCGCGTCCTCTTTCGACTAGATAGACATGGGCAAGTTGATATCTGACTGGGGTCCAAGCATGGATCTATCGAAAACATGACCAGCAACACCTGATGACGAGTTGATTGCTGAAACCCGACTGCCACCTCAGCCGATAGTCTAGATAGCTGGGCACTCTGCATCTGGCCAGGTCTCAGTCCACCATTCCCGTCATGGCAGTTGACTAGACAAAAGTACGGGGTAAATATGCTTGCGTATCCACGAATAGGTAGTAGGAGACAACGAGACACGCAGCTGAAATGCCCGGCGCTGAGCCTATCGAGGCCTGGATCGCGCCCCATCATCGCTCGCTACAGTGATTCGCTACGCCTTGACATGTGCGATCAGCATCATGCGTCGCTCAACTTCATGCAACCCAGGAACCCAAGCCACCTACCTGCCTTGGAAACCCAGCAGCACGTGCTCGACTGTAGGGAGATAAGTCAGGGTGCCTTCTACGGTGCAACCGTTACAGCTTGTTTCTTGCCTTGAACCTTGATCAGGTTGCGTACGCCCTTCGCCTTCCTCACCTTTGCTGCTTCAAAAAGGCGACCTCTTTCCCTTCCTCTCTGACCGACAGAATCATCAACCTCTTCCTCTCCATCCTCTTCCTCTTCATCCTCTTCATCTTCATCTTTATCGTCCGCACCGAAGCACAGCACAACTCCTCAGATCCTACCTTCTTGCCACCCCCATATCCCGAATATCAGACCCTATCATATATCCATATCTTTGCACGTCGCAATACCCTCACCAACTTCGCAATACCCTCACCAACTTCCACCATGTCTTGCCGTCATTTCATCGTCCCTCCTCACCTCCTCCGGGGCATTGCTGAGAGCACTGTCAACCCAGAGCATGTCCGCAAGGCAGCTCAGCAGTCTCTAACCGCCCGCGAGGCCCTCACCCAGGTTCGTAGCGCACGCCTGGCTTCTCTGACCACGCCTCGTGGATATCTACGCACCAACCAAGAGCATGGCAGCAGCTCTCACCAGCAGCAAATCGTCCCCCCGGACATGCTCCGAAATCTCTCTCAGTCAGAGGAGGTTGATGAGTCCCATCGTGCCCGTGCCAAGCGGGAGCTTGAGCATCTTGAAAGCCTCATGGGCCAGAAGCAGGGTAAGTCGGATTCCTCTGGTTCCCGTTCGTGGCTAATATGCGATTCTCTATAGCCCAATCATCTACCCAAGGGGTCGCCGGTGCGAGCAAGGACACCAAGAAAACCACACCCAAGCGTGTCGTTTACGACGCCAAAAACTCATCCAGCGAGGCAGACCTTCCTGGCAAGCGCGTTCGATCTGATGGTGACGAAAAGAGCAAGGACAAAGCTGTCAATGATGCCTACGACAACGTGGGAACTGTGCTAGGGTTCTACAAGAAGCGTTTCAATTGGAACTCCATCGACAACAAGAACATGGATGTTCTCAGCAGCGTCCATTTCGGGGAAGACTACGAAAACGCTTGTAAGTGGTTGATGTTCCCCGTCCCACCCCGTGCCGTGCCATCCTAACGCAACGTAGTCTGGGATCCCGAGAGAATGCAAATGGTTTTCGGCGACGGCGGCGAATTCCTCAACAACTTCACCGGATGCATCGACGTCATCGGACACGAACTCACGCATGCCGTCACCGAGCACACCAGCCCTCTAGATTATTACGGCCAGCCCGGCGCCCTGAACGAACACGTCTCTGATGTCTTCGGTATCATGGTCAAGCAGCAGGTCCAGAACGAAAAGTCCAATGTGGCTGACTGGCTCATTGGCGAAGACTGCATCCTACCTGGTGTCAAGGGAGTTGCGCTGCGAAGCATGAAGGCTCCGGGCTCTGCTTACGACGACCCTCGCTTTGTATGTGGACCAATAACGACTATTTATGAACCAAGAAATGATGACGGCTAACAATCATGAAATAGGGCAAAGATCCGCAGCCAGCTCACATGAAGGACTACAAGGTCATGGTCGACGACAACGGAGGAGTGCATGTCTATTCGGGAATCCCCAACCGCGCATTTTACCTTGCCTCGGTGGCTTTTGGTGGTTTCTCGTGGGAGAAGGCCGGCAAGATCTGGTGGGAAGCGATGAAGTCGGGCAAGATTGCGCCAAAGTGCCAGTTCAGGCAGTTTGCCGACGTCACTGTTGAGACGGCCGAGGAGCTGTTTGACAAGGAGGCAGCCAAAATCGTCCGAAAAGCTTGGACCGACGTTGGAGTCACCAAGGGCATCTAGAGCCAAGGCTCGTGGTGTAACGTCCTTTAAGGACGACCTGGACGCGTTGGCGGCTGCTCTTCTCACGAGAACCTATTAGTCCGATCACGAAGTACCTCTAGTCATTAGTTTAGGTTTATTCTCAATATCATCAGGTTCTTGTCCAACATTCAGTGTCCGCCCACGCTCTCCGCTCTCTGAATGATAATAGATCAGAGGTCAAGTCACAATGCAAAAATGAAACGGATACTTGTGAGTCGTCCAACGCAATTGTTTTTGTGAGTGATGGCTTTAACTGGTCCTGTGCAGGGGCAGTCAAAAACTATCGAAGAATAAATATACAATATTTATATACACCGCAAGAATAAAGTGAAGTAATTAGTGCCAAGCATTCCCAATTAAATGGCAATTGAGTTGCCCAGGCCGGAAGTCCTAGGCCCTATCTCAAGGGCCCGTCACAGCAAGCGGTTGCATTGCTTAGAAGGACAGGGTGTTGCCGGCAGTGCCGTAGACCTTGCCCTTGACGGCGCTGCTGCCGTAGAGGGAGTAGCTGTAGGGGATGCTAGAGCTGGACATGGAGCCAGCGGGAGCGTTGCTGGTAGCACCGTTGAGAGCAACATCCTTGACAGTGATCTTGCCGGTGGTCTTGGAGTCGACGGAGGTGAGAGCCTTAGCAGAGCTGCTGGAGTCGAAGGTGGTGGACTCGACGAGAACGTTGGCGCCCATGCGGCTGTTGACACCAGTGGCACCGATGGAGAGGAAGTAGTTGTTGTAGATGTGGACAGTGCCGAAGCGGACGGAGGGAGCACGCGAGTTGACGTTGTACCAGTAGTTGTTAGCGTAGGTAACGTGGAGCTTGCCGGTGTCCTCGCTGGCGTTACTGTCAGAGTGACCGACGAGGGAAGCCTTGTAGTGGTCGTGGAGGAAGGTGTTGGAGACGGTGATGTAGTCAGAGGCGTGGGTGATGTCGAGGAGACCATCATAGTAGTCCTTTCCGTTGTTCATGTTGGAAGAGAGATCGCAGTGATCAACCCAGACATTCTTGGAGGCCTGGATGCCGATGGCGTCGCCGTTGGCGGCCTTGACCTCAGAGATCTTGAGGTTGCGCAGGATCACGTTGGACTGCTTGTTGATGTACAGACCAACACCCTTGATGCTGGAGCCAGAAGCACCGATGATGGACTTGTTGGAGGTCACCTTGACCTTAGTAGCACCGGTGATAGCGCCCTTGACGACGATGACCATGGAGCTGGACGACGTAGCGGCCTTGGTGAACTGGGCCAGAGTCGAGACGGTAGTGGTGGTACCGCCGGCACCGCCCTTGGTGCCGCCGTTCTGGGTGGCGTAACCGATGTCACACTTCTCCGTGATGGAGGCACGCTTGACAATGGCGTTGGTAGCCTTCTCGTCGACGGTGGGGGTCGGCGCGGCGCTGACCATGCCCATAAGGGCGAATTGGAAGACACTGGAGAACTTCATCTTGACTGTTGGTGATAGAGACTGTAAAATGGTAGTTTAGTTTTCTGAGGTTTTTTGAAACGATTGCAATGTGTGGAACCAGTCCTAACACTAAAAAACGAATGATATAAAAAGAGAGTGAAAAAGGAGAGACGGAGGTTGCGAATGACTGAGAACTGCAGAAACAAAAGCTGGATTACAGCCGCGATGCTCGGTCTTATATATCAGCGCCTCATGGCCTCCAACTCACGTTAGACATGATTTTAACCATCTTTGGAACCTTCCGTCTAGCACCACGATGGAATGAACAAGGAGGTTTCGATGGGTCGATGACCGGACTTACACCAAGCCCTTGGCAGCTGGTCCCCAAGCCCCGGGTTTGTTGCGAGGAGCGAGTTGCACGAATAGGAGAATTCTCCGTCGGAGTCTAAGAGGTCTAGACTGTGCTCAACGACAATCCGGCCTGTACCGACAGCGTGTTTGGAGGAGATGCCCTCACGGGGCTCGGCGCTGGGACACCGGGGGACGGAGGTCATGTCCCGATCGGGATTGTTACCGGCCGAAGTGGTGAGCGCATGGCGGGTAGTGGGGGAGGACCTCCCGAAGGATGCATGTTTTTCACGGTGAATAGAGAGTTGTGGTTGGGACGGTTTGCTATTCGTACGTATGGAAGACGGTTTTCGGGATGTTACAATGATCGGCTCAGGCCGTAAGCACGAGATCTGACTGACTAGCTACTAAACAATCGCAGCTACAAACTGGGTCATAGAGAAATTATCTCGAAGTCTTTTACGTAGGGGACAGGGAATGCAGACATGAGATGATATCCTTAGCCACGCATCAACTGACATACGCCGCTCCTGCATGGCCCTTCAATTTTCCCCATCACCACCCGAGGCTGTGGCGTTCACGATGCATGGGGGCGAAGACACGGCCAAGCACAAGAAACAATCCATCAAGACGGGAGGGCCGGGTATTCTTTCTCGCGATGTGGTGGCCAAAAGTGTTTCTCGGCGCCTCAAGGAGCTTGGCACCCGCGGCTCCAAGGTGATGCGTCCCTTGTCAAGACGGACATTGCATGGCCTTGGAGAGCGGACGACACGGGGTGCCAAGAGGGCCATGGACCCGAAAAGTGGCTGTTTCAAAAGACGCAAGACGTGCCAAGATTTCCCGCTGGTGCCGTGCCGGCTTTGCATGCGAATAGTGGCGGATGCTGAGGCGGCAAGCTAGACGCATTTAGACAGCTCCCATGCAGTGGGATCGATATCACCCCCGCAACTATTCCTGTGGTACGTACGCACGAAGCCAGGGCGGGTCTATCCGAACGGTCCAGGCGGCTCTCACGGCGCCCCTGGTCGATATATCGCCAAGTCTCAAATCAAATCTGCAAGGGACAAACCGCGCCAAACAACCCTTGATCATCTGATACCACGTAAGCCAAATCCCATTTAAAGAAGCGACAGGCCCGTAGGCTGTCAAGACGGATAACTCGGCCATGTGCGTTGAGGATGCCAAGTGCCAGCCAAGGAGAACCTCCCATGGCGGAACAGCCCGCAGAACATGCTCGCCCCTTCTCTGATGTTAATGAGACTGACAAACATGAGGTCTGTGGTTTCAGGTGAGTAACCTTACATAAAGAGTTAAAACTTTAGGACGAGAACTAGTATGCCGACATCGAGGCTAACTCGCGGGTGGCGGTCGCGGAGACGACTAGTAGTGCCCTTGCTTTAAGCGAGATGTCGAGGCTTTTCCGCTGTTGGTGTTGCGACAGGAGGCGCTTTTGGAGAAGTCCAGGCTGTCTTCGATGACCGGCTCCCGCAGATGCTGAGTATATGGGCTACACCAAGGCAGAAATTTACTGTAAAGTGCCTCGAGGAGTTGGTAGCAGCCCAGGTGAGAGGCAAATAGGGGTCTCTTAGTGCCATCTACAATACAATTACTGCTAGTAAAGTGTCTCTAGCCTCTAACTTGGCTACTAACGTTATCAGGAACAGACATCCGTGGCCTGAAACACTCTTGTATTCAGGTACAAACAACGTGGTGATCGTTGGTCAAACGGATCTTCAAGACATGTTCATCATCCACCCGTTGAAACCCCCTCCACGAGCCAATCAAGAATCTCCAGCTTCCGCAGCCCCTTCGGAACTTCTAACAGCAGCTCTCGTAGACGTCCCGCAGACATCTTCTTGCATGCACTCACCACCAACTCAAACCGGCGGCCAATCTCGTGCTGCTCCGGACCGAGCACCACGTTCAACCGCACTCCGGCCGCTGACGCAGCGAACCACAGCACGACCAGCTTCACGCCGGCGTCGCCGCAAAAGGCACCGCAGCCCCAGAGCCCCGTCCACACGGCGGTGTGCCCCGGGTGCGCGGAAAACCCTGTCTGGGCCTTGCGAAGCTCGCGTTGGATGTTCTCTGGCAGTAGGTCCGGCAGTATTTCATCCGCGGTCTCAACCATGTCCATCTCCAGGGCGTCCATAAAGATGAGCCGACCGCCGCGCCAAGCTTGCGCCCAGGAGCGGAAGTCGGTCACGGGTGATGGCGTGGGGCGGACGGTCCAGGATATATCGCGTCTCTGGCCGGTGACGCTCAGCATGGCTCTCGCTCCGGAGACGGTGATGACGGTCTCGTTGGTGAGGTGCGGTGCGACGAGGACGACGGGACAGGCCTCCGGGGCGATGCCGACGAATATCTCCTCCTGCGTGGCAGACTGGCCGAAGCCAACGACCTTGTTCGCGGATACTACAACGGCGCCATGGGGACCTTGGACCTCTGGTAGATGAAAGTCTGTGTTGTAGTTTCCGAGATAATCGACGTAGACCGCTCCCAAGGTGACTCCATCCAGGGACTTTTCGTCCTGTTCATGTAGCGTATACGTAACACATCTCCCAGAATCCTCAAGAGCGAGTTCATGGTCATTCATCAAAGCTTGAGCATCTGGGAGGCTCGTAAAATACGAAAACAGCGCGGTCAAGTACATCTGTACCGCGACTGGGTGTCTCTGCCCAGAAGCGTACCAGATGCTAAAGTCCTGGTATCCATCGTCATGCCTTTGTGGGACTGCAGAGCACACAAACTGGTGAATGACTAGACAGGCGGCTTGGCCACGGCTCAGACGGAGTGGACGCCCTGGTTCAAGAATGTCCAGCTGGCCCGTGGTGAAGTAGCGCGGAAGGGCGAGGGCGATGTCACGCAGGTTAGGCCACGTCGAGCCGAAGAAGTCTTCGTCATCGCCGGCAAGGAAGTCCTTTAGAGACCCATAGTCGCCACCTTCACAGCCTTCTGCGTTGGCTGCGATGGTCTGCAATCTGTCGATGAGCTGTGATGCTGTGAGGATTGGCTCCTGGAGGAGGTGGCATAACAGGGGCCAGAATGGGATACGACCGTCTTCGTCCTCGTCGACGAGGACGTTTTCGGGGAGGTCGCTGAAGCGGTCGACGACGCGACAGGAAGGTGAGTTTGGGAGGATGAAAGTCGGTGGCCGCGGTTCCATGATGTCGATGCTCACTCAGGCGGTGGGGTTGAGGCCGCCAGGGTCTAGTATTGAATATCTCGATTCATTCAGTCCCTTCTTTCAGATTCCATCTCCAATCAGTCTTGTCGTGCTTTTCTTTGGTAAGCGTCTTGGATTTGTGGCCTTTGATCCCCGATCTAATAGTTTGCTAGTGGCTTTTCTTCAGCCCTGCCTGGAATAAAAATCTGCCTAAAATCAGCGAGGAGCCACTTGTAGTATATCGAGCTGTGATGGTGTCCGCCACCTTAACTTAAGCTGCAACATATCGGATCTACTCAAATCCAACATCGCTCGGATAATGATGTTTAGCAGATGGTGATGTCATGAGACGTGGGAGTGAAACCACGGTGGCCCCTTGATAAACCTCCAAGACTTTCCACGATCTCAACTCTGATCTCAACGACATCCTTCTTCGGAGTGGATGTATATATTTTGCCTTAGAAGACAAATTACGGATCTATAGTAACAAGTAAAGTGAGCCCGCACAGACAGGAGACCGCTGCATCACGATGGATGGCGACACGAAATCGTGTGATTTGGAGTAGACCTGACCAAATGGATCACCGTGGTTTGGAGTAGAAAACTATAACCACGTAAACCAACTTGGAAATCAAACTCACCGGCTCGGTACTTGATATGTGACTGACATTAGAACCAGGCTGATAAAGGAGTTCTGGTTCCTGAGTGAGTATCGTTCGGTGGCACGTGACGGTATTCATGGAAAGGAGTAATAGGCCTCGGAGCTTCCGGGGCTGTCTTGAGCCTAGTATTCTTGGCTTTGATGAGTTTTACAAACAATTGGGTGTTACCAATAAATGTGTGGTTTTAGTCTTTTAGCAACACTTAACGCATTTGGAGGGGTTGTGCATTCATGGCCTCCAAGATCCAAGATGCCGATATTAGACCTCCATGTACGTGTGATGCGGTTCTTTTACGATATTATTGTCGGCACCAGTTATGCCCTTTATGTTAGCCAACCCGTGACTAGGGGTGGTTTTGGATGTGGAAGTGTGTTGCTTCCAGTCCATTCCAATTTACCTTACTTCATGCCAGCACTATGAACACGGGTCGTTTAGTCCTTATAAAATACAAAAAGTTCCGCAACTACTCTGCGGTAAAAGTTCGTTCTAATATATCCGGAGAAGTCAATGGATCTGGTGTTGTTTTCGTCACAAGGATCGCCAAAGGGGTCAGGCTTGATCCCGTCACCATAGTGGAGAGTACGTTTCACATTTACAAGAATCGGTAAAATCGATCTGCCACCATCGTCACGCAATTGTTTCGATCTCCATCTTTCCCCCACGCTGACAAGGGTTCGTCGGTCTAGGAAAACCCGAGCAGTAGCCTGCTATGTATCATTGCCTCTTCCCACCTAACATCGATGACGTCCTACTCATCTGACCCGACAAGGAATGAAGTCGTTGCTGGGGATTTTACCGCTTAACTCGCAGTCCTCCTTAGATGTTACTCAGCTGGTATTTGAGAATGGTCGGATTTATGTGTTCAGTTTGTATAAGCAAGGATGCAGGTTAGTGCGAGCTGGGATGTATAGTGCTACGAGCTGTAAGTGAGGAACCACAACGACCATGGAAACATTGAGCACTGTTAGCTACCTATTGGGAAACAATTATTGTGTGATTATTATGAGATCTTCGGGAAACGGCGTCGACACCATTATCCTGGCAGCTGGACCCGATACTCGACGACCCACTGACACTGCTGCTTGACCTTTGATGCTAACAAACATGGTGAGGCGTTGGCCACCAGGTATCCGTACATTCACTGTTGTGATCACGTCCATTGAATCCTATCGCCAGAGGTACCTTGTTCCTCAAGCACACGCTCAACTTCAACTAATGAACCAAGTCTGCGACAAACACGATAGTCCGATTCTCCCTTGAGAGACAAAACCTGTGGAAGCATTATTAGATTCTGGCAAGAGTTCAGTATAACGACAATTCAGGTTAGTTTGCCATGTATAGCAAAAGTATCTTGCCATAGGTTATCGCCACGAAATCGTTCTTAGCTAGAATGGTCAAGACCGATCCTCAGGTTCGTTACCATTGTGCGTTTTCCTTTAATCCGGCGACGAAGAAGATAGTTTTGACGTAACAACTGAATACAATCTCAGCGTAGACTCCACATACATGTATACGAAGAGACGAGTAAGTTGTTTCAAGCTGCCACAGAGCGTGCTAGACAGAGATGAAAGGTCATCAATCTGCGCCGATCTTGTCTCTCACGAGCGAATCTTTTTGCTTGGGAAAGTCTCAAATTAAATAGTGAAGAAGTCATCCACGTCAACGAGACTGGTGAATCCATACGAGACGCGAATCTGCAGGTATCAGTCCCCATTGCAGTGTTCAAGCGCTAGCAGAGCGAACGTGTCATCGACGGTGACATTGACAGCCTGTCAAGGCAGACCGAGGGCAAACAGAAGACACTACAGACAGAGACACAGCCGATGCAGATATTGATTACTTAAAAGCAATATTAGTGTATTCTAGAGCGTTTGCAATAGTCGGGGTGTCTCAGCGCTCTGCCCTCCCAACTCCTTCGTGAACTCCCTCCCAGTTTCGAAGCGACGGCGCCCTCGTCCGACACAGTCCCAAGTCTACATTGGGCTTGGTCTTCCCCGACAACTCGGAGTCATCTCATCCACTGCTATCAGGACCATCGCCGTTCGATAGTATTTGAGTGGTGATCATGAAAGTGTTCCTTCGCGTCAGTCTCGCCAGGCGCACGCTTACCAACGATTTGTTCATTAGACACGGCGGCTAAGATACACAGGTAGTATGGAGGACGAATGATCCGAGACATCCTTCAAGGGGCCACAGACACGGTTGTCCATGATTCCGGCGCCGTCGGTAGGATCGGCTATCTGCAGTCACTGTCATTTACCACAAGGGCCGTCCAGGAGACTAGACGATGGCCTCGACGGAATCAGATCATAACAAACCAAGCCAGCAACATGTCTGAGGCGGGCGTTGATCAACACAAAACACAGCGCACTCAGGACTGGGAAATTAACCATCGCCAAGCCCGCAAGTCTACCCGCTGATGTCACATTCAACACGACCGACTCCATCCTGCGTCTTCTTTCCCACGTCTCTGCTCCCTTATCTCTATCCATGTCAACCAGAAGGTCCGTTCCCCCTTGCTTGCTCACGACATCAAATCCCCGCGCGGAACCTAACTAGTCCGTAGCTGGGCCTATCCTACGTCCCGGCCATGAATTGGTCAAGATCCGCACTATCCCTAACCCGCATCCCGTCCCTTGCATTCGCGTGTCGTCCGTCGGATCCCGGCTTCCTACGAGCTCGCCGCTAGTTCCTTCGTAGCGCTCTAGGCTCAGGCACCGCCCAGGCACCGTCAGGCCCAGGGGAGATGAGGCCCGTCGTAATGCGTGGTAGAGCGCGGTCGACCGTAGACGTCTGCTGCGTCCAAACGAGATGAGACGTCCTCCAGCTCGTGTTTGCTTGATCCACAGCTTGGCACCCATCGCTGACCCCTTTGAACACTTTTCTAAATCACTCACGCAATGTCGACCACAAGGGCATGTTTTGTGTATGTATGCAGGCGTCAAAATGTTGCCGTGCATCTATCATTGAAATTCTGTTCCAAAAGGTATCGTCGCGAGCCACATCTCTTCTAAATGCTTGCATATAAACCAAAAAATCCAACCATTCAATCGTCTGTCCAACGCAATGCCATCATCCATGCCATGCATTTCCCCGTGAACTCAATCATTGTTCTCCCATAAACACCCATGTAAAATCGAACCGAACAGAGCGCTCCAAAGATCGTGTCACATGCTTATGCCCTCACGCCGGGCGGCGCTGGGAGATAAGACAGAGTCGTGACACGATCTGCCGGTGCGACGAACGGAGTGCAATCCCAATTACAACACCGAATCCTCGAATGTGTGTTGCTTTGCCAAGGTCAATCAATCTCTCTCTTTCTTTTTTCTTTTTTGGAGCGGTGTTTCTTTTTCATTTCTTCCGCTCCAGGAACTGGGCTAAAGAGGGAGCTGCGCTTGGCAGGCGTAAGGATCGTCTCGAAATATGTGAATTAGATGGGTTGCTCTCCGCACGCAGGTACAAAGTCTCTACATGCTTCGTGACCCAGATGAAGATATAGTACAATCAGAAGCGAAGACTTAGATGAGGAGCTGGGCAACAAGGAGGCCAGCGCAGGCCATGACAATGTTGCCAGCCATGCGGGGAGCAGAGTTGGCGGGGACAGTGCTGACGGTCTCGGAGGCACCGGAGGCGGTCTGAGAGGCGGTCTCGGAGGCACCGGAGGAACCGGAGCCGGCGGCGGTCTCGGAGCCGCTGGCAGTGGTGGAGGCGGCGGTGCTGAAGGTGGTGGCTTCGGTGGTCTTGGACTCGGACTCGGTAGTCTTCTCATCGTCAGACTCCGTGGTCTTGGTCTCCTTCTCGGTCTCAGTCTCGGACCCAGTCTCCTTGGTCTTGGACTCCTTGGTCTTAGTCTCCTTCTCCTCCTCAGTCGTGGTGGCCTCGGCAGTCTTGGTGGTCTTGGTGTGCTCCTGGGTCTTGGTGGCCTTCTTGCTAGTGGTGGTCTCCTCATCATCGGAGCCGTCACCCTTCTTGATCTCGATGCTCTCCGCGCTGCCAGAGTTATCACCGTAGACGTACTCCTTCACGTTGGAGCCCTGTCCGGGAGCATCCTTGCCAGCGTAGTCGACAATGGTGATGCTCTTGTAGTAGGCGTTGAAAGGAGCGTCGTCGAAGTCAGCTGTCCAACGTCGTTAGTAACAAATCATACACTGCGAACATGAAACTCACTGTAACCTCCAGCCCACTCAACGGTACCCTTGGCAGTGTCCTTGCCACCAGCAACCCACGTTCCAAGCTTGACCTGCATGGGAGTCTGGGGGAAAGCCTCGCCGCCATTGGCGTCGGCAGCGAGCAGGGTGCGAACAACAGCATCGTCGATAAGCCAGTTAACGGCGGTAGAGGTCCACTCTACAGAGTACTTGTGGTACGAGGTCAGGGGAGCCTCGACACCGTGGTAAGCACCACGGTCGTAGGTGGTGGTGTCGCCCTTGCTGAAGTAGTTCGTCTGGACCTGGGCGTTGTCACCGCCGACCCACTCCCAATCAATCTCATCAAGATCGTCGGACTGAAGGACGGCGCTGGTGACGATGCCCTGGCCCTCAGCAGCCTGGACGACGACATCGACACGACCAAAGAAGAGGTAGTTGTCGGTTCGGATGGTAGGAGCGTTGCTCAGCTTCTGGATCTCGAACAGGGCACCCTTGCCGTCGTAGCTCAGGCTGGTGCCGTCCATCTCGTGGAAAGCATCGCAAGCACCCTTGGTGAAGTCACACTCGACCTTTTTAGAACCGAAGGCAGGGTCGGCAGGGCAAGCTAGACGAGAGTCAGTACTTTGAAGCCACAAATGCTGTGTCACCACTGGTCACACAATGACCGGTGGTACATGCAGCTGACAACGTGGGAACGTACTCTTCTTGAGGGGGTTGCAGTCAGTGAAGGTCTGGGCCGAAACCAGGGTTGACGCGGCCAAAGCCAACGCCGCGGCAGAAACAGCCTTGGGGAACATTGTCGTTGTTGATATTGGTATTATTGAATTGAAACTCAGTCGTATAAGCAGTTGGAACAAGAGCGAGAGCGAGGGCGAGGATGAGGTTGAAGTAGGGCGTGTCAAGCGAGAGATAGGACAGCCACTTAGTTGAACCACAACACAAGTATTCGTATTTTAGATCGATAGCGAAAGGACAAGAGACAAGAAATAGAGGAGGCTTTCTAGGAAACGGCGGAAACGTGGGATATTAATAAATGACTTGCTGAACAAGAGGCTTGGGGCCAGAGACAGACAAGATGACGGCGTTTTATTACAGCTGGGCAACGAGGTACTGGCGCCTTAGCAGGCGCCCCCGGAGGCTGTGGGTCGAGACGAGGAGCCCCTGACGCCCCGTTCAGCCAAGGGCGACCGGGGCCAACACGGACAAGGGGCCACATCCCTGCCGCCCAAGACCCTGGTTTTCTGAATCCGAGGTTGAGTGGGCTGCAGAAGGCGGGAGTCGGAGTCGGAGTCAGAGCGAGCGAGACAGCCAAGCCGAGCCAGGGAGCCAGTCACCCAGAATCGTCCTGCGACGGCCTCCATGCATCCACGGGGGCGTTGGGCGGCTGAGACGCTCCAGCGAATCCCGTCTCCCTCGAGTGTGACACACTGTCCAGATGCGGCGCCGACAGAGGCTGACGAGGCATTGTCTTGCAACAAGGTGAACACACTTTGCGTGGTGCACGGCATTTGAATCTAGTCTCGTGGCGGGTGCCGGTGTGTCCTTCTACATCTGTCTTCTGTGTTTACTGACTAGCAGGCGGTGTTGCTGCTGTCTCGCTACCTCGAAGGCATCTTCGGCCTGGGCTGACCTCGCCGTGATGCCGTGGTGCCGGAGACGGGGTTTGTCGGGTGCCGCAGTGGAGAGATCTGATCCCAATCATGACGTCTCTTGCATTTTTGGGCTCGGTTCGTCCGTCGTCTAAGAACACGAGCGTCGCGGGTCGTGGGTGCGCTCTGGAACTCAACTCTTGGTGGGGAGGGTACGAGGCATCATCTGGCGGGAGTGTCTGTGTGCATCTGCTGATGACGAGGGCCTCTCGTGTTGCTCCCGGCCATATTGCGACGGTAGGCGTGGTGCGGACCTGTCACAGGCAGTCCCCAGCAACGCCAACCAGATAGCCGCAGGGCCTGGTGATCGGCTTGTTCCTCCACCTCCGTCCCCTCCCTCCATCACGGTGTCCACATGGCGAGTGACATTCTGACAGAAGACAGGCTCGTGGTCAAAGCATGGAGGGGCAACTGCGATACGAGGCCCGCATGCATTCTGTCTGTGTTCCAAATGCAGATTTCATGCTTCAATTTGTGTGTGGCGAGCGTAGAAGCCGCTGGCTGATATGGTAAATAAGTGGTTGTTGTAAGTGGTAGCATTTTGAGACCTCCCTGTGCTGTGCATCCTGTCGGGATAGAAGGGCAAAACACTCGCTGGCTGCCTCAGGTGTTGGATTTTGTGTGGATTGTGTGTCGATAGCCGGCTTACTAGATACCTTAGGGAGTCGATCTCTTTCCCGTTTTCGACAACAACCAGTCTATAAAAATGTCATGGGTCCCTCAATACGTGGGTAGCCCTATTCGTACTTCGTATGGCATCCGAAAAAATGAAGCATCAAAGAGGCTCGGGCTTCCAGCAGGTTGTTTAGTTGACCTCCAGAGAGGTTTGCAGGCCATCCACTCTGCAATCTACTAACGTGTGCCGTCAGCGCCGAGTAGCTTAGCCACCCCTGCGCCTCCCCGCCACGTTTGGCCCGATGAGGAAATTCTGCCAAGAAGGGTGGAACGCCGAGTCTCCGCCAAAGAAAGCATCCAGAGCTCGCCCTAATCCTCTGCTGGACTGTGGACAGGCCAGGGCCCGTTACGTCGCGCCCGTTCATGCATTGAACTGAGAGGCACTGCTGGGGCGCCCGGGTTATTGACGTGCACCGCCCAACACCCCGGAGAGCCTGGGTTCTGGTTGGTCAGCTCTGCGCAGAGAGCTGTCGTTGCCCTATGGCCGGTGGAGTTGTGGGTGAGGTCGCCGGCTTCTGGACGCACTGGGCAGACGCACAGAAGGCAAGGGAATCCCAGACAATACGGCACAAGAGGCCATCAGATCTCTGCTCTGAACTCTTATCGCCCATCGCCCTCGCCGTGCTGCCGCCGTCAATCGTGTTGCCCCCCGTCCTCGTATCACTACCAGCTGTGCCTCCTTGGCCATTCCCCATTCCCCCGTTCGCCATTTAGCCTCAGTGCCTCAGCGAGGGCCTTCACCTATTTGGGCGGAGAAGTGCTATCTGTCTTGGTAACGCCGAGCCAAAGAGGCCAGACGCCGGGCCAGGGAGCCTGAAGGGCGAGAACACGAGAGAGTAATTCGGTATGGTCTCTTGGCGTAGGCGACTGACCCCAAGCCGATCACCACGAGCTGCACGCTGGACTACGTCCGCTCAGTCGCTCATTCGAACCATCGTATTCGACTTTCATTAGTCCCTGGAGGTAGCAGGCTCTAGGCCACTGGGCGCTGTCGCCAGGTTCTGCTGTGAGATGAGACCTGAGGCCTTATCTGCGCGGCTGGCTTTAGCGGCTGCTTGGTGTTGATAGCCCAGTCTTGGTATTCCATGAGCTGAGGGCGCCCCCCAAGGCATCAGCAAGCCGAGTCGCCCATTCTAGCCTGTATTTTGTTAGTGAACCAGTGGCTGCTGTATTGGTGCAGTCCCGGCGTCGACTACAGAGCACAACTCCCCCCACTGGGGCTGTACGGTGTTATTGCATGCTGCATTACAGTATGGGCCAGGGGATGTCACTGAACGTGTCTGAAGACGTCTGGAGATGTCTGAAGGCGGCTGGCTGCTGTGAGGAGTGAGTAAGACGACGGATGGGGGTAAGCTCGGGGTGCGGAAGGGTCCCTGGCCCGGTCACTGCCGAATCCAATCACCTGCCCCAGCGCCCGCCTGGTCTCACCATCCCAGGTCTCAAGTCCAAAGTTCCAACCTGAGGATGCGAATTAGGCATGGATGACTTAGTCTAACTTACTCTTTCTTTGTGAAGCGCATGCACAATGCTACGTAGGATTCCATCCCTCCCATCCATCGCCACGGATTCTCTCTCTGTTTCCACATCTCTCTCCACTTCGCCCGCCTCAAACCCGCCCGCTCTGGACCCTCGACTCGACACTCGGCCGGGCTCGACGTCACTCTCGGTCCCATCTCTCACTCGCGTCCCTGCCGGATCGACGCGAGGTCTTGGGCACGAGGCCACAAGCACAACCCAAAATAAATCTTTCAAATATTTCGCCATCACGAGCTTCGTTTGCGTCCATTGCCCGGCCCAGGCCGTTTAGTCTTTGCGCTAGACATCGGGCCTCGCTCACGGCCGTTTTCTAATTTTATTCCTTTTCTTGGCCCGCCTGGGTTAGGCTCTTGGCGCAAGGTCACTTTGCCAGCGATCTGCGACACCACGGAAGACGGAAGACGGAAGTGCCGCTTGTCGCCGTGTCGGTGACTTCTTTGTTCTTTTAGGGTTTCCCGCAGGAGAGTGGGTGAGGATGGCTGTTGACAGGTCGCCGAACTCTCCATGATCCCATCCCAGCTTACGCTCCTCGTCTCCCTTGTCTCCTCTCCCTGTCCCGGCCACACACCCTCGCCAATCGCGTTGCCTCCCGCCCCTCACTCATGCAACGTGCGATCTTGGGACAGGGGGATTGCCGCATTCGAAGCCCTTGGAGCCATGGAGAGCATATGGTTGGACGAGTGAGTCGTGGATCCTCTTGCAACGCAATGACGGTCCTGTCACTTTTAACGCGTCAGCGAGTCTGTCAGTCTGTTAGCAGGCATCGGGTTTGATGCATGCATCCTCTGATGCTGACAGCTGCTGACAGGAGCCTAGGTATCTTGTCTGTCTGCCTCGACTAACAGCTTCTAGTCGCAGCCATGTCTGACACTTTTTTCACCGCTCCTCGATCCAGATTCCTAATTGACTAACTATGTTCCACCGTCTATACCCCATGCGTTTATTTTTTCTTCTTTCTCAAATATGTGAGCAATTGGGGTTCCAAATGCGCTCAGTTGCCTCACCCTCTAGCCTGAGACAGTGTACCATAAGTCTGTGACTGGCTTGGCACTCCAAAGTCCATCCTCTGAAATCCTTTCTTGTCTGGGATTTGACTTTGCAAACCCGTACCGCCCTGACCTTGCAGACTGACCTTCCGTATTCATTCCGCCCCCGAAGCGGGAGCATCAAAGGCAAATCCCCATCTCCGAGCCCTAGGAGGAGTGTTGCTAGGAAGACTCGTATGGAGACAGAACCCGTACGAAGTAAACTCTTTCGAACAGAGCAGATCCCTCCTCAGATCTCGGCCTATCGCTGAGATCCGTCTTTTACTACGAATACACTTCTCGCTATTCCCCCGAGGCGAATCGCTGGTGTGGTCCCCCTGCTTCGAAACTAACCCCTGAGTTTCAGAACACCAAAAGCATCATCGAACCACATTGGCCCGTCTACGACTGCTCAATGCAACTCCAAACCGCCAAGCGGCGATCATACCGCGCGATTTTCTCCCCTCGAAACGATGATTGACAGCCGTCAAGCAGAAAGCGGCAGGTAGTCCATGGAAAGAACCACAAGGAACCACAAGCAAACGAAAATCAACTCCACCACGTAGATACGAGACGAAAATCACCTCCACACGACACGAGCTGATCAGTTCCGTTCCCCTTTTTTCTCTGGCTAGTCATCCAACCAACTCTCCAGAACCCCTCAGTGGGCTACCATCCCGGTCCACAAGATTGATATTGTTCCCACCATGGCTCTGAAGCCGATGACTATCATGACGCCATGGCGATTCTCCCCTCTCAATTTTCTTCAGTCGCTCTGGGTGACACGACTCGGTTTGCGGTGCAGGTACCCGACCGTTTTTCCCGCTTACGTTTACGGAATCGAGATCCGTAAGTTAACTATGCTGGAATGGTAAATCGGAATTGGGATGTGCAATATGCGTCCGCGGGGCTGTGGCAGAAGGCAGAAGGTTCCACGACAGATCATCGATCAACACTTACATCACACATCATCTGATTCTCGCAATGCCATGAAACGTCGGTTCGAAAACGTCACGGGCAGACGAATGACACTTCTGCTCGCCGACCATCACTGTTTCCACCTCGTCAAGCTGTTTACAAAGGCCTGTTGATCGTGATCTATCGGCCTCTATCCGGGATAGGGCTCCTCCGTCCAGAATATATTGCCCTGATTGACGAGGGATCGACATGGTCCTCAACACAAAACACTCTGTACAAGACTTCCCAGTGAGGATCATCCCCCGCGATGGTATTCCAGGGACAGACTGAACGAAACCTTAATCAACAAGCCACCGAGTTGGTTTTATGAATTCCCATGGACTGTTTGAGGGAAATGAGGTTCTCGTCAACGCCAAATCCGCATCTCGTATTGCTGTCGAACCCAAGACGGCGCACCCGAGGAATCTCAGGAAGTTGAACCACTGGTGCGGATAAGTTGTTCCACGACAGAATAGGCGTCTCTCCGTCCCACAGTTTTGGCCTGGCACAGCATGACCTGTGGATCCTCCATTCCACTCCAGCGGTAATGAACGCGGGGTACATTGACAGCGGGCGACGCAGCTCATGAGGCAGCGATTCGTGGGTACTCAATATGCGCTTTTAGTTTTGTATAATGAGTTAACAACCATTGTCTATTTAGGGCTTCAAACTTCAAGAAACATTGTGCCGCTATGTGGTCGTATTGGTTTCGGCCACAGACATTTTCTTGAAGGTTTCCAGCTGGTTTGAACTGACGTGTAAGTCAACGTTACGAGTGCACGAGTCCGCCTCAGTTCGCGGAGATGGTCAACTCGAATCAACACTCCGATGCTATTCAAATACTCATGAACTAAACGTTTGCTGCCTGTTCCCATCGCTAATATGGTCAACTCTTGGCGGGGTTGTCGGATACGCGTGTGGACGCTGCCGTGGATACCCACCGACAACCCCTCCTGATCAACCTCGGTTCTAAGCTCGTCGCATCGCATGACTTTGTAGTTTCCTGGTTGTCCAGAACTCGTGCCGACTCAATTGAACAGTATACCATACAGACACAATGCCCGCGCAAGATTACAAGTTCGAGGGCTGGCTTGGCCTGGACTCGCAGTCCGTCAAGGGCAACATGGTCTGGCGTGAGTTTGAGCCGAAGCCGTGGGAAGAGACCGATGTCGATATCCAGGTCACGCACAGTGGCATCTGTGGTACTGATATCCATATGCTACGTAGCGGCTGGGTGAGAATCCCACCACACATGGAGCTATGAGACGACAAGTACTGATGAATCTACAGGGTGAAGTCCCGTACCCCATCTGCGTCGGCCACGAAATCGTCGGCATCGCCGTGCGCGTGGGCATCCAGGCCGAAGGCAGTATCAAGACCGGCGACCGCGTAGGCGTAGGCGCGCAGAACGACTCGTGCCTCGGGCGCCAGGGCGACTGCGAGGAGTGCGCGGCGGGCCTGGAGAGCTACTGCGCCAAGATGGTGGTGACGTACGGCTCGACGCACTTCAACGGCGGCAAGGCCATGGGCGGCCACGCGACGCACCACCGGTGCCCATCGCATTTCGTCGTCAAGATCCCCGATGGACTGGCCTCGGAGCTCGCGGCGCCGATGCTGTGCGGTGGGTTGACGCTGTATGCGCCGCTCAAGTACCACGCATGTGGACCGGGGAAGGAGGTCGGTATCGTTGGCGTGGGCGGGCTGGGGCACTTTGGGGTTTTGTTTGCGAAGGCTCTTGGGGCTGAAAGGGTGGTGGGCATATCGAGGAGTGCGAGTAAGAGGGATGAGGTTTTGAGCATGGGGGCAGACGAGTATATTGCCACGGAGGACGATGCAGACTGGGCGAAGAAGAACGACAAGAGTCTAGATCTCGTCATCTCGACGCTATCGTCCTCTCAAGTATGTCCAAGACTCCCTTCGAACACCCACAACCAATCGCCCCCCTAGGTCCCAATCCAGGATTACCTCAACCTGCTCAGAACAGACGGCACATTCGTACAAGTAGGCAACCCGGACGACGGTGGGTACAACATGCACCCCATCACGTTCATCACACGACGCATCAAGTTCACGGGGTCCAGCACGGGGTCGCCGCGGGAGATGGCCCAGATGCTGCGGCTGGCGGCGGACAAAGGCGTGCGGCCGTGGGTGCAGCAGCGGCCGATGGGCGAGGCGAACCAGGCGATTGTGGACATGGAGGCTGGAAAGGCGCGGTATCGGTATGTGTTGACGAACTGAACTGGGAGGGTTGGGTTCAGGGGGGTTGCGGTTGGTTGGGAGTTGGAAGCAGGGTATGGTGGTTACAGCAAGGTATTTGCTATATTCCTCATTGTTCCTCTCTGAGCGGAATGATGGTGAGATCTTTCTCGGAAACTAGCATCCTCGAGCTAACTCTGGAACAGCAAGTATTCAGTACTATACCGAATACCATCGTTTCTTGCCGCAGCACTCACCCATCACAGACTGCACAGGGAGCCGTTCCCGTTCGCCGCGGCTTCAACCGGAAGATAGACAGCTTGCGTCTAAACCAGCGCCTATTCCTCACCTGCATCTTCTCGCAGCGAGAACAGACGGTTCTTTTGAACATGGGGTTCGACGCGTTCACGTTGTGCTGCAGGTGGACATACGCTCCGGGCCGCATCTCGTAGACGACACTGCACCGCCTGGTATAGACAAGGCCGTGGCTGGGACAGCAGCAAGGGCAGTGGTCTTGGACGGGAGTACACATTTGCTACGGCATCTCCCCATCTTCCGGGTTGATGTCAACCAGCCAGAAGAAACAAGCCAGTCCGACTCTCTGCGAGTTGGGTGGGTGGGAGTCAAGGTCGCACCAAAGAGTTTTCTCAAAGGAGCGGGGGGAAAACGAGCAAACAACAGGATCAGCGTTCCATCCTTCGTGTTAGAAACCGGCATCTTTCGCCAGGGTGACGTCGACTCGTCCAGTCAGGACCCCGTCTCCTGATTCGATGCCTTGTATGCTATCGCCCGGTCACGTCAACCCACCGGGTCGGGTGCGGATGGACCGATGGGTGAAGGGCACGTAGCAGTTTCTTTCTTGAAGATCTTCAAAATAGGCATCAGACTACGTGTTAATGTTTTGAATTGCCGCAGCGGATGACTGTCTCCCCTCCACCCGCTTGTGTCATCTGTTTCGTCGGTGGTATGCTCGTTGTGGAATCGAAAACCTAGAAGACAACGTAGAAGCTACTATTCATAGCCGCTCCAGTTAATTAGTGGCGGCTACCGTTCATCGCAACCTGCCTGACGTGTAAAATTCCCCGCAATGGCACGCCTCGGAAATTAACGTCATCGTCCGAGCCAATGCCTCCGCGCCCATCACCACCACATCCAGTCACCTACCCTAGACCCCCCCCCCCCCAACCCAACCCAAGATCAACACAACAGCGCACTTGTGGCCTTGGCCTTTTTTCTCTTCTACTCCATCGCCCGTCACCGCCCTTGGAGTGCCGTGCTCGTCGAGTGACCACTCACAGCGGGCCGTGGTAGTTGCACGATTTCGCTGGGATGCGGTGATCGTCGCGCCTTGTCCAAGGCAGGTCGCGACGCTGCATTGCATGACACCGGTGTGACTGTCCTATTGGGGACGTGATGGCTGTGTCTTGTCTTCCTTACATATATCACGCCCCTCGTTCCCCTCCTCGTGCGTTGGTTTTGGTTGCTCGTCACCACCGACCCGTTCACTCACTACCAAACAGCCGTCTTCCCACCGCGAGACTTCACGCCCGCCCGTCATACCATCCTTCCCTTCGCTTCGCCTTTCGCTTCGCCCCTCCGCCTCGCTTCTACTTCCCCTCACCTCACCGACGTCATCAACAAACAAAAACACACGGACCGATCGCCATGGCCCCGCACAACGACGTCGATGCCTTCCACGAGGTCCTGCGCTCCAGCAAACGCATCCTCGCCCTCTGCGGCGCCGGCCTCTCGGCGTCGTCCGGCCTGCCGACGTTCCGCGGCGCCGGGGGCCTCTGGCGAAACCACGAGGCCACCCAGCTGGCCACCATGAACGCCTTCCGCACCGATCCCGGGCTCGTCTGGCTCTTCTACGGCTACCGACGTCACATGGCCCTGGGCGCCGATCCCAATCCGGGCCATCATGCGTTGGCCGCCCTGGCCCGCCAGAACAAGGACTTTCTGTGCCTGACCCAGAACGTCGACAGTGAGTTGCCAAGCAGGGGAGAGAAAAAAAGAAGGGGAAAATTGCTGACCAACTCCTGAAGACCTCTCGCAACGCGCAGATCACCCGCCGGAGCAGCTGCGCACCCTCCACGGCTCCCTTTTCGACATCAAGTGCTCCAACGAGGCCTGCGACTGGATTCAGCATGGCAACTACGACGATCCCTTCTGTCCGCCCCTCGCCCCCGCCTCGGTGGACGTACCCCCTGGTGAAAAGCTCCCGCTGCTCGACCCTTACCACCGCATCAAGCACGTCACCGAGGAAGAGATTCCCAAGTGTCCTTCATGCGGTACGGGGCTGCAGCGGCCAGGTGTGGTGTGGTTTGGCGAGAGTCTGGATGCGGAGATGTTGGAGGGCGTGAACAACTGGATGTACCAGGGACAGCTGGTTCGTGTTTCCCTGAGGCCCCTACTCCGACCCATAAAGAAAGCTAACAGTTTCGCAGGACATCATGTTCGTCATTGGCACGTCAGCCAAGGTATCGCCAGCTTCCAGCTACATCACGCGCGCCAAGTGGCTGGGAGCCCGCATCGTCACCATCAACCCGGACGCGGAGAACGAGGACGAAATGTCCAAGATGAAGCCCGGCGACTTTGCCTTTGGCCAAGACGCGGCTGAGTATCTGCCGCTGCTGCTGGAGCCCGTGATTGGGAAGCTCCCAGAGGAGAAGCAGTTTACTCCTAACGAGGCCCTATCATGATCGGTGCTAAGAGGGATCCAAAGTGAGAGCGCGGAGTGTTATTTTTGCCAATGTACTCTTCAAACATGTATTTTCTAGCAAGCGAAACAGGCAGGCCCATGAAGCTTGACGTGCCTAGGTAGTCGTCGTCATTAACGGTGACGTACTATGTAGGTAGTAGGGAACTGAGGATTAGGGTGTTAAGAAACGATTACGTTGAGAAGAGGAAAACTCATCAAAGCCGATGCGTTTCCCGAGTAATGTCTTATCCAGACTTTCAGATACAGATAAGTTTTAACGACAAAGTTGAAACAGCAAAAGTTGAAACATTTTGGAGGGGAACTTAATTTAGGCAAGATGCCGGCTTCACCGAAAAAAGCCCGAGCTTCCGGAGTGACGTCTCGGCAGAATTTCCCCTCCACGCCGTCAGACCAACCAGAGCCACTAAAACACCACACCCAAGCTCTGACTGAACATCATCATCATCACCATCCAGCCAGCCAGCGATCCAGCCCCAAACCCACCGTCTACCGAACCGAATCCCACTGTCCTCTGCGCGCGAAGATAAAAACACAAAAAACCAGCCCGTCATGCAGGGCTTCAACATGGGACGCTACGTCCCGCCCGACGTCGAGGGCACCACGTCGGGCAACCGCCTCCACGGCAAACACGCCCTCGGCGCGCGCGCCTCCAAGCTCGCGTCCCACGGCGCCCTCACCGTGCGCTTCGAGCTCCCCTTCGCCGTGTGGTGCGCCTCCTGCCCGAAGCCCACCGTCATCGGCCAGGGCGTGCGCTTCAACGCCCAGAAGCGCCGCGTCGGCAACTACCTCTCCACGCCCGTGTGGGCCTTCCGCTTCCGCCACGCCGACTGCGGCGGCGACATCGAGGTGCGCACCGACCCGCGGAACACGGCCTACGTCGTCGTCGAGGGCGCCGCCAAGCGCGACACGGGCGAGGAGGTAGAGCCCGGCGCCGGCGCCATCCTCACCGACCAGGAGCGCGAGGCCCTGCGCAAGAACGCCTTCGCGAAGCTGGAGAAGACCATCGCCGACCGCGAGCAGCTCAAGCTGGCGACGGAGCGCATCGACGACCTGGCCGGGGCGTCGGCGCGCCACTGGGACGACCCCTACACGCAGAACCAGAAGCTGCGCCGGACGTTCCGGGCCGAGCGCAAGAAGCGCGAGAGCACCGCCGTGGCGACGGAGGGTCTCAAGGACCGCATGAGTCTGGGGATCGACCTCTTGCCAGCAACCGACGAAGATTCCCGCCACGCCGCCCTGATCGACTTTGGCGCCGCGGACGACGACGCCGCTCGGGACCGCGCCCTCTCGAAACCCCTGTTCGGCCCCGGCAGCAGCTCCGGCAAGAAGCACAAGTCCAAGGCTTCGTCAAAGGGAGCCATGCTCAAGTCGGAAAAGGAGGCGTCGCGGAGGAAGGAATCCCTGGTGTCAGAGCTCATCGGCAACACCCGAGCAGCCCAGGACCCCTTCTTGCGGGATACTCGAGCTGGAGACGCCAAACCGTCGGCCAGACTACCAGGCGTGAAGCGAAAACGGACGTTGCATGAAGATGCAGCCCCAGCCCCAAAAATACTCGTTCAGGAGGCAGGTGCCTCAACTGGACTGGTCAATTACGACTCGGATTAATGATGTATGAATTCGCGTGACGCGACATTGATGAGAAACGATATGATAAAAACATAGCTAAGATACCCCGGGACATGCAAATGGTGCGCTCCAATTGAAATTCAGATATTCTGCTGTTCTGTCTGCTACGTCCTTGGCAGGCGAGCAAGGCCAACTGGACATGATCCAAATGCCGCTTGTCAACGCCTGCCTGCCAATGTCCCTGAGCGATTCCCTATCTGTCCTCCAGACTAAGGCTTGCCATCGCTGTTCCTCCTCCGCAGTGATATATCCCTACCTACTTGATTCCAGGAAACAAACCTGATCCAACCCAAGCCGAAACAGAGACCCCGTCGGGTGACTGCAACTCCGTCCAATGATAGCTCCTAGCCTTGGTCCCAATTGCGCCGTGTTAAAAACAAACCCCTTGCAGAGTCAATTCGCTGCCGATAGGGCACTTTATACATCGTCCATCGGACCCGCGGGCTCCTCGTCGTCATCACTAAAGCTAGCGACAGAGGATAAGTCGTCATCGTCCTCGCTCTCGGCGCCAGCCTCGTCTGCAGCATCCTTATTGGCGTACTTTTGGACGTACTCTGTTTGACAATCAGCATTGGTCGATGATGATAATCCACAGGTACCGCGCACCTTTGACCTTGACATCATAGCTCTTGGGCTCTCGTATCAATAAAGCAGCTGCCTCGCCATTGAGAGGGTCGGTAGGGTTGGGGTATCGCAGAAGTTGGGGGAGGAAGACCTCGAAGATGTTGATCATGTCGAACATGGGAGACCAAGTCTGGTTGATGACGTCGAGACAGACGGATCCGGAGCTGAGGTCTCGTCTTAGTATTCCCTGTTCTGGCCGACTATTCCCATCTAAGCACCAAAGTGACTCACAGCTCATCGATATTCGGGTGGAAGATGCGGTTGACAAATCCAATGCTAGGGGACTTGTACGGGTACGTTTCGGGGAGTTCGACGTGGACCTTCCAGATGCCGCCTTCGAAGGGAGCTGCGAGGTATCAGCGGATATGCTCAGCCCAAGATCGTCGCGTATGGTACTGACTTTCGGCCGGGCCCTTGAATCGGACAAAGAACTCTTGCCTGGAGGCGTCGGTTAGGGGTTTGGACGGGAACGTCGGTGGCAACGGCGCTTACACTGCACCAGGTCAGTCATGAAGATGGTCGGCGTGGATGAAGACTCTTACTGTTGTCGTTGACAAGGGTGACCTCGTAGTCACTCATGAGCCTGTGGCTGTCAGCGAGTCGTCGATGAGACTATTTAGAGCTGTCTCGTACATCCTACGACATTGTTAGCGACTCAGGCCATATAGAGTAGGCAGATTGCCGGTCCATACTTCATGACCTAAGATTGAGACCACTGTTAGCTTCATTCGCACTAGTAGCTCCCTAGGGCGGCTGTCGACTTACATCAGTCTCGATCCTGCGGCGTGGGCTGCTCATGGTTGCGGTAGACGGTGGTGCCCGGGGGAAATGGCTGTGGTGATGGAGCAGCGTTCAAGGACTCCGGAACCGGTGAGGAGAGCACGTGGACGAGCGTGGACGGGGATGATGCGTAACACAAAGGTCGAGGTGGTTTGGGGCGGAGTTTGGAGGTAGAAAGGGCGAATTTTGCGAGAGATACTGGCGTTTTGGGTGGTTGAGGGAGCGAAAGAGCAGGTGATGAGGGGAGGTGAAGTAATCGGCTTCCGGTCCAAGTCACAAGTCACGAGGACGACGGAGCGACAGAGTGATGTGGGCAACCGTGATAAGCCGTTGGGAGACGGCAAGCGGCAAGAGGGGCCGAAGATTTAGCGGGTCATTTCTTTATCGATAAAGCCTGGTTGAAGTCACCTCATGGACCAAACGCCTCCATGTCCAGTTTACTTCGTATGCCTTCACAACACGCCACGTTCAAGTATCACCAAGGATCACCAGCAGTGAGGCTGGCGAGCACGAGACCAAAATCCCATAGACAATCCTACCAGTCATCTTTGTTTTTCTGGCCTCATTCCCTCCCGGAGGCCTACTCGCCGAGCACTGCGAAACCACTCCAGCATCGTCCATGCACACGGCCTATTCAAGCCACGCACGCCATGGACATGGCTCCAAATCAAGGCGCCACGTCAACCTGACACTGGGGACTGTTCACGTGCGTGTCACGGCCGTCAGGCAATGTTGCATGGCGGTTGAGGCAGCGCTTTGCGTCTGAGTACAAGGGGGTTTCTTTTATGCTGAGGCGTTGAATGGCGACTTACAGTGAGGGCCGCTGTCTGCTGCCTGTGTAGGCATCAACAACAAAGCACACTGTACAACTACCGGGCTTTCCGGCTCATTTATCGATTGAAAAATATCGGTAGAGCAACAAATGTGGCCGCCGGAAGCAAAACGCATAAAGTACTCGGTACCGCAGAGGACGTGTGGTGTTTCAGTGTAATGGTGACAGGTAAGTGCTGTCACATTGCATAAGCGGCAACGGCATGGACCGTATTTGTTTGAAGTCGAGTCGAATTCGTGGAGCCCTGGGTAAAAAGGCCCAGTCAAATGGATGCCTCTTGATGCCGATACATCGTTTCAAACAGACGATGATTTCTATCTCCTCATTACCACTACCAGGTCAACACTTAAAGGCCACCCCACTAATAGAAGCTCCGAACGTACCGTGTGATTGTCCATTGCCATTCGGCACATTTCCCTCGTTCCCCCAGCAAATCAACAGCGAAGACTGTCTCTCTTAAATATACCGGATCACAGCCCGATTCCATCGCAGTCATCTCCCTCGGCATTTCGAGGCTCTGTCGCGCGTGAACCACAGTGATACTCTCACCAAACACCGGTCCCCACCCCTCCAATCACCGTCCGTCCCACCCCGGATCTCCGCCCTACGCCCGAACAGCCTCGGCTCGTGCAAGCCAAGCACGGCACTCACTCGAGTCACTGACGTAGGTACAAACCTGTAAGCTGAGCATCAGCCGCCTTACACACATGGCAAATGTCCTTCTGCCTATTCTATTCCACCCCACCAAACTCACCGGACGCCTTGCCAGTTTGCCCCTCGGTCGGTCGGCGTTCGCGGAGGGGTTTGTCCATGTGGGGTGGGTCATTCTCCCGGGGTACGAATACAGTACGTACCGCCCAAGCCCCAGTCAGCCCCGCGTAGCCGTGGGGCGCAATAGGAAAAATCACCAAACGGCGCCCCAATTTGGTGCGAGGCTAGGTACTCAATTCTACAACGTAGGAACCATCATGGTCAAGATTAATAAAAAGGCCGCGGTTCCCCGTTCGCGCCACCCGAACCGTGTTAAGTTCCTTTACATATCACTATTCAGAAAAACTATTGGATACTTCCCTGGAATTTTTTCTTGATTTTTTTCTGGTAGTCGTTGGGCATTGGATAAATTCACCCAAGACTAAGGGGTTGAAGTGCAAGTCAAACGTCGCAAGACTAGTTCCCAGAACAACACCCAACCCAATCCTCATCACGTACATAACCCCTTTTACCTGCCCTCATGTCGTCTGTCGTTAGACCCTTTATGAGGTCGTGTGCCTCCTCCCTCCTATCTCGGAGCACACCATCCCTCCGGCCGGCATCATGGGCCCTCGGTCGCGCAACCCGGCCCCTCGCCGTGTCGCAGATCCGGCACAGCTCGCACTCCCCGATGGGCTCACTATCAACCAACCAACGCAAAAAGGTTACGTTGGGCACTCTGCGATCGCTGCATCGCAAGGGTGAGCCGATCACCGTCATGACTGCTCATGACTTCCCGAGCGGGCACGTCGCCGACCACGCTGGCATGGATGTCATCCTGGTCGGCGACAGCTTGGCCATGGTCGCCCTTGGTATGGAGGATACCAGTGAGGTTTTGTTAGACGAGATGCTCCTCCATTGTCGATCCGTCGCAAGGGCCACCAAGTCTGCATTCACTGTGAGAGACCACACCCCTTCTGCATTCTTTGAAAGACTCGTCCGCTAACATAATCAGGTTGGTGATCTGCCCATGGGTAGTTATGAGATTTCCCCTGAGCAGGCCCTTGCCTCAGCCATTCGGGTTATCAAGGAAGGCCGCGTCCAAAGCGTCAAACTCGAGGGTGGTAAGGAGATGGCCTCGACCATCCGCAAGATTACCACTGCTGGTATTCCCGTCCTCGGTCACATTGGCTTGACACCCCAGCGCCAGAACGCTCTCGGTGGCTTCCGCGTCCAGGGCAAGACCAGCGACAGCGCCATGCGCATCCTTGAAGATGCCCTCGCCATTCAGGAAGCAGGTTGCTTCGGTATGGTTGTTGAGGCCGTTCCGGCTGAGGTCGCCGCTCTCATCACCGAGAAGCTGTCCATCCCAACCATCGGCATCGGCGCTGGCAACGGATGCTCTGGCCAGGTTCTTGTCCAGATTGACATGGCCGGCAATTTTCCTCCGGGAAGGTTCCTCCCCAAATTCGTCAAGAAATACGGCGATGTATGGGGCGAGAGCCTGAAGGCCATCGAGGCATACCGAGACGAGGTCAAGAGCAGACAGTATCCCGCACCGGAGCACACCTATCCTATCTCTTCGGAGGAGCTCGAGGTTTTTGCCAAGGCGGTGAAAGACCAGTAGTGTGTTGACACCGACTCCTGTGACTGATAGCGTTTTGTTGAGGGCGGAGATGGTCGTTTCTGCAGCCAAGTGCATGGCGTAGCAAGCATTAGAGTAGCATATGTTGGAGTTCTGGGTGGCCTGTTTGTTCTTGTGTCTTCACCACCTTTAGATAGAAGGATACCAACCCGTATGGGTATCATCATTCATCCAAATGCAGGAGTCAGCGAGTATGCAACAATGAGTTGATCCTGTGCATTCTTGAAACACTGTGTCCAACTTAGCACACTGCTACGGTCATCATCATGCCTCCTCGTTGGACATACCTGGTGAAGGTTTCCCACCACCTCATCCAGCGACGGCGCAAACGCGCTATTCACGTACAGGAACACGCTATCCGAGTCTCGACACCGCAGCTTGCGCCGCAGGTACCGCACCACCTCCTCGAACTTGCGCGCCGCGCTGATCTTGCACACGTCCTGCGTGAGCCCCGGCGCTGACCCCACGGGCTTAAACCGGATCACCACCTTGTCGACGGGGAACGCTCCCGCGGTGGCCAGCGCCGCACTCGCGTCCCGTGGCAGGTCTGCCAGCACGACCGAGGCGGACATGGTCAGCGGGAGGTCGGGAGACGCGGCGCGGTCTGGCGTGCCGTCATCGGCGTCAGCGGTTGGCGGGGAGGGAGACGAGGGCAGGGACTCGTGGGATAGAGGATGGTCCGACATGATTGTACTGAGAAATAAGACAAGGGACCGGATTTCAGATATGAGAGCCCGGTTGCGCTGAGTATTCCTGTGAGACCTTCGCAGAGTTTGCTTGAATAGAAAGTGTATAGATGTGTTGATGCAAGTTAAGGATAGTGAGGTTGCCTACGGCCTGAGGCTCAGCACGACGAGATGGTGTGGGACAGTGCGGGGCACCTGAGGCACCGTGCTGTGCCACCACTTATGAAGTCGTTTATTTCGACTTTGGACTCTCCTCATACGCCTCACCCAAGTTTCCGCCACTTCCAAAGAACCAAGATTTCCCATATCAGGGTTGCAAACATCGTTTATTGTTTCGGCCGTTCCTCGCATCGGCCAGATCATATATCATGAGGTGAGATGTTCGTCTGTCTCTAAGGTGAGGTAGGTAGTCTATAACCATACGCAGTGTTTCTTTCAGAAGCCTTTTCTCTAGTAATTTTCCTTCATTGCCGTGCATAAATCGTCAAATTCCTCAGCCGTCCGCGGTGCCGATCGCGACGTCTCCATCCCTTCCATAACCATATCCATCAGGTCGCTCTTTAAGCTCTCGTACACAATGCTAACCCAGCTTCCAATAGTCTTCTTGTTCTCTGTCGGAAGGCCCTTCTGGGCGTTGTATAGCGGGTCATCGTCGATGCCACACTGAGTCGGCACCCCCAGCTTCGATCGAACCCAAGTATACAGTTGGGCTGGGCCGTCGCCTAACTTGGTGGCCACGTCGACAGGGTGAACCGCCATGTTCGGATAGAAAATGGATGATGATGTTTCAACGACGGCCTTTTGTAAGGTTGTCCGGAAGATTGCGAGGCTCGAAATCGTGCAGTCCTTGCTTTCGGTCGCCAAGAACTGCGTGACTGGCGCCATGGCGGCGTCGACGGCTGGCAAGACGCGATCCTTCCAAGACCCAGCGTTGTGGGCATACCAAGCCGACTCAATGACAGGGAAAGCCACTTCGGCAAGTGCTTTGGCTTCAGTCTCCGTTAATCCAAAGGCATGGAAAGGCCCGTTCTCCGTGGTATCGCTCAGCACTCTGTCCCGCAGAGTCTCCAGGAATAGGCGGTGGCTCGCACGAAGCTCAACCGCCTGGCACGAAACATAAATATGGCAGGCGCACATGTGAGCAACCAGATCCACAGCCTCCATAGTCCGCTGGGCTGTGAGAAGAGCTAGAGAGTTGATACCCTGGTTGTGCATCTCGGCAGACATGACGTGGGACGACACAGGGTGCGCAAGGGCAGCCAGCTCTGACATGTACGCAGCCATGTTGACATCGATACCCTTCATGGTAAAGTTCTCCTTGTCGCTGACATTAAGGTTGGCCTCGAGCCCGCTGTTGGTCGAGGGGTTGATTATTTCAGTGACCTGAGAGAAGAGCATACGCCCAATCATCTGCAACGCCAGCCGTGTCTTGTCCATGGCCGAAGTGATGACGACGGCCTGGAAGTTTCCTCCAGAGTAGACCTCTCCCACGGCCTCACCATCTTTCTCCGATGCATCGACTAGAGGGTTATCTGACGTGGAGTTTAGCTCCACGGAGATCTGTCGTTCTGCCAGAAGGAGGTCCTCCAGGTAAGGGCCAATCCACTGGGGGCTCGTTCGCGTGGAATACCGATCCTGCCAGAGTCCTTCACCGGTTCTCTTCCGGTCGTCTAGGCCAACGACAAAGTTGGAACCGCGGAGGAAGCTGCGGATATTGGACGCGGCCTCTATTTGGCCGGGGTGTGGTCGCACAGCATGAATAAAAGGTGTCGTCCATTCGACGTTGCCGCCCATGCTTTCTGATGCGAACGCGGTGAGCAACTGGGCCAAAACAGCGAGCTGCTGTGCATCGTGGAGCACGAGACTGGCGAGCGATACGGACGGCGCAGTGCCATTGATGAGGCCGAGGGCCTCCTTGGGTCCCAGGCCGCTGGGCGAGAGACCGCTTTGCTGAAGTGCCTCCGATGAGGGCATCACCCTGGCCGCCTGCCCCTGACCAACCTGAACGAACACATCCGGGTTCCCCGTCACCGCGCCAGCGATGTATGACAAGGGCATGAGGTCGCCGGACGCAGAGATTGTGCCTCGGAGCGGCACCATGGGTGTGATTTCGTGGTGCAGCAGCTTGACCAGCCTCTGGAGCACCTCGAGCCGCACAGAACTCTGGCCACGCATGTTCTGGTTCGCGCGGGCGAGAATGGCTCCGCGAACCCATTCGGGAGGCATGATGTGCGAGGGCTCGCGCTCCGAGTTGTTCCCCGGCGCCTTGTCGAAGAAGGTGATGATGGCACTTTGGGTGTGCTGCAAGACGCCAATCTGGTTCTCGATCCAGTCGTCGGTGCGCACGTCGGCGCTGCCGCCAAAGCCGGTGTTGACGCCGTACACGACATACTTCTTGGCAAGATAGTTGTCCAGGGCGTCGACGCTCAGGGCGATGCGACGGGCGAGGGCCTCGTCCTGGCTGATCTCGGGCTTGATGCCATAGCGGGCCACAGCAACAAGCGACGAGATGTCGAGGCTGTTGCCGTCGAGGACGATGTTGGTCTTGCGGTTCTTGAGATCCCGGAGGCGACGCCAGATATCCAGCGTAGAAGCCGCATGGGCCGACGTCTCAAAGGTTGTCATGGTCATGGCGAGAACGGGAGATCTGCAGCTACAACCGGCTCGTCGGCGTTCGTTTCCCAAATCCCCAGCGCGTATGTTCCCGTCTAAGTCGACGAGGTGTGGAGATGAAGCGGGATGGATGGAGAAAGAGGGTCTAAGGGTCTGAGGGTCTAAGGGTCTGAGGGTCCAAGTGTTGACTAGGTATGAGGAAGGAGAAGAAGAAAAAAGAGGTCCGGAAGTCGGAGCTTTGGATGTGCACCCAAGTGAAAGTGCGACTGGAAGCTGCGATGGAGATTTCTTAAGGGAGGTGGCTTGGCCCTAATTGACTTTGCGATGTTCTAGATCAGATCGCTTCGTTGTGAGATTTTTTTAATCGAGGCAAGGGGCTTGCTTGCTTGGGGGTTGAGTTGGAAGGCGGTGGCTTTCGGACGAGAACCCGCAGCGATCCGAGTGTGTAACTATCTCTCACTCTCACCTTGGACGATTCGGAAAGCCCAACAAGCGGTGAGGTGAGCCTGCGGATGACAAAGGCGACAGATGAAACGAAGGAGAGAGGCCAAAAATAAAAATAAAAGGCACCGATATCTAACTCGCTTTTGCAATCATGACCAGATGACTTACTACAAATCCCTCCGACCGGAACCCCACGGAAGCAGAAATTCACCAAAGAGTCAGTTCTCTCTCTCCATAAGGCTTAGGGCCCCTTGGCTCCTGTCTGGCATGTCAAAGTTCGCGACGACCCAGTTCCTCAAAGCGCCCGTCCATCCACTTTCAAGTCCAGCGAGTAAGAAGACGGCGTTGCCGACAAAATGGCTAAACCGCCCAGTGAGACAGGAACAAGGGGCTGCGTCAGACAACTCGAGACTGATGAGAGACCCGGACTCAGACTCGAGAAAGCAGGTTTGTGCTACGCCTAGCATTCGTACGTCCATACATCTCCTGTAGCTCGAGTCTTTTTTTTCTCTCCCTACCTTAGTGAGCTTACTACTGCGACGCCATTTGCGCCACGCTCAACGGGCCAGGGGAGAGAGCTTGGGCAACCATCGGCCTCTTTGAGGTTCAGCTGTTGTGATTTTAGGATCGTTCGTGTTGACTACAGAGGATCGAAACCGGACTTTGATTGCCAACAAGGCTCGCTCACTTACAAGTTCGTTGTTCGCAGGTAGCCATGCGAGACAAAATCGGCCATGTTGTGAACGACTCACGCCAAGCTTATCCTTTCAACCCCTTCAATACACACCTCCTACTTGGCTAAACATGTGTCTCAGTGGGCCCTAATACCGGGGTAATGGCTTAATTAAAAGGCCAGACAATCAGAAGTAGGGGTTGATTAGATGCTGAGACATCCCAGTGGTGCACTTAATTGTCCCAGACCTCTTTAACAACGTCGTAGAGATCCTGCCCTGATCAAGTCATAACCACGAGCCAAGTCACGTCATCTTCAACTGGTACTCTGAGATTATTGTTCAAAACTCTTCATGATTGTAACATGTAAGCTACATATACATGTTCTGACCGCGTATCTACATCAGTCGACTCTCAGGTCGCTCTGGCAAATCGCCATGTTCCCTTGTGTCCCCTGTCCCATTCCTTTCCCTCCCCTTCCCACCTCCATGCCTCTCCAGCCCTCCGGAAACCATCCCAGTCCTTGACCATGCAATTCCATGCTACCGCGTCTCTGTCATGTTGTGTGAATGGACCGCGACAAACGCCCCAGTGTATAGTATATGCAGTTCGAGAAAGTCAAGAACGAACAAGAAGAAGAAAAAGAGAAAAAAGTGCCAACCATGCCGCTATACGCCGTCGCATGCAGTTCATGTAATGGAGTACGAAAGAAAAGTACAAGACGAAGATTAATCATCTCAAAAACGAAAGACCGCTCGGGAAATGCGACCATCAACCACTCAAGTAACCAAACCACGAGGTATCTTCGTTGCTGTTTTTTCTGGAGTGCGGGTGGGAATCTGTATCGAGATGCGCAAAATGGAGCTGAGAATTCAGGCTCGCCTCAAGGGGGCCAAATGTCGTAGGTTCATGCAGTTGGAAAAGTCATGCCAAGGGACCGAGATGATGTTGTCGAGTCCGGAGAGGCGCATTATAGGGGCTGTCTGGGCAACACAGCGAGTTGTACAACTGAGCCGGTGTTAGGGTGTGGGATAGTTATTTACCACCCATCTTCCTGGTCCGACCCTGACGAGTACTTGGGCATTCGCTTCAATTGGACCATCAAGGAATCCAGTTCCGTCCAGTTGTCGTCGTTCTCGGCAAACCTGCGGTGCTTTCGAGAAAGGATGTGCTAAAACACGAAGGTTAGTTTGACTTCCAAGTGCCACCGACATCCCGCATCGGAACTCACCTCATCAAAATCACGGAACTTGTCCTGACAGTTCTCGCAGTAGCCAGGCTTGAGATCCTTCTTGCTCTTCAACTGGGTGTGCGTCTTCCGCTCCCTGCTCTCCGTCGTTTTCTGGTTCTCTTCCTCCTGGACCTCGGCAGGGCGAGAGGTGTGTCGGCCCATCGTGGTCGACCTGCTAGATGCAACATCCATCGATACTTCGGCCAGACGACGCGAGCTAACATCCTGAGAAGCTGGAGTGGCCTTCTGCAACACCTTCCTCTGGAGACCGTGAACCTCCTTGCTGGTTCCAGCCTTTGCCCCATTGACACCAGACGTGGATGAAATCATCTGGGACCGGATGGCCGAGGTGATGTTGGACGGCTGCACACCCGATGCCACGGGCTCGCCAGCGAAGAGGCGACCGGTACCAGCACGACTCGTAAAGGCGTTCTGTCGGCCATCCATCTGCTTCGACATGGTCGCCCTGGCTGGGTTGAAAACCTCCGTGGGGGTCACGGCACGGGCCTTGTTATTGCCGTCTTCCATTTCCGTCAGTGATCGCTTCCCTGTCACGGGCTTCAACACTGGAATCTGCGGAGGCTTCAGAATTGGCACGGCGTCTTCACGCTTGACAGCGCGGGCCTTTTCTTGCTCTCGTTGCCGACGGTGCTCCTTGTCCGGGACGTCGATCTCTTCCACGAAGGGGCAACGGCCGTTGCCGACACTTCGGAACTGGGGCCACTCGCCATCAGCCTTGTTGGCTACCTTGGGATACTCGCGGACCATAATGGGCTTTTGCTTCTCATCCATATCCCAGATATAAATGTGAGGGCCTTTGAAGTAGCACAGTTCCCGGTTGACGGCGGTGGGGTCACGATCCGAGGGGCCGTTCAGGCGCTCATTGTGCAGCAACTGAAGCAAGTTAGGTTCGTGGGAGCCCTTTGAGGTTCCGTAGTGCCCACGGGCGCCGGTGGCGGTCCTGGAGCTGTACGTGTTGCCGTGAGCCGATGTCTCTGACTCCAGAAGAACCGACAGCATGGTCGTGAACTTGTCCAGCGACCAAATCTTCTTTCCCATCTCGCGAGCCTTGTGAAGAACGTCATTGTTCCTAGGTTTACTCCGCTTCGTAGGGTCATCGAGCTGCTGTGACCGCATGGGTGCATTTCGGAACTCAAACAGAAGCTTCCGGCGGGCCTCCGTGTTTCTATCCAGCAACGAGGGATTGATCGTCTGGGGTTGTTCCTCGGGTTCATGCTCCTCGTGGTGTTGTGGTTGTTCAGGCTCATGCTCAGCCTCGGCTCCAGACCTTTCAGGTGGTATCGATCGGGTGGTGACGACGTGGGTGACTGCAATCGAGAAGAAGGGTTCCTGGCGCTACATTCGGGAGTTAGTCAATGTCTGGAAAATCAGGACGGAGGATTGTTAGAGGGTAGGACATACAGCACCCAGATAGGTAACTCTCTTCGTTAGCCTAGCCCGAATATCATCGGGGATGCTCTCGAAGTAGAAGACCATCTTGGGGAATTTAGCCCGATGGTGCTTCTTCCACACCTCCTTCTCGGCATCGACATCCTGAGTGTTTCTTGAAGTCGAGACGGTCCTGGAGGGACGATCCTTGGCGACAGGACGCGTAGCTCCACGCTGAACGAGGACCTGGGTGCGTGCCGGGCGGGTTGGCGACCGCACGGCACGCTGGCCGCCATTGTCGAGAACCTGCTTTTTCAAGGGTGGGGGCTGGCCGTAAGTCTCCTCACGCTGGATGGTAGCGTACGAACGCTTCTGCTTCGCATAGGCGGCCAGGGTGGAAGCACCTCGCAGCGGCGAATTGGCGACATTGGGATTGTTTGTGAGCGGGCCCCGTCTCGAGGACATGGCCGAGATAGTCACGGGCGTGGGCGATAGAGATATGGTTGCCATAAAAGAACGGCGTCAGCATGCTCTGGAGGGGAGGAACCAGAGCAAGAATTCACGCCGGAACAGCGGTGCAGGACGCTACAGAGCGTTGCGGCGGGCTGCAGAGGCGAGGCGTGGCGTGGTGTTGTTGGTTGCTGGTTGGTGACGAGGAGGGGCTGGGGGGAGAGGAGGAACCGTTCAGAAGCACGCGACGCGGAGGGTCGACACGTCGATTTAGCGAGGTGGCAAAGGGAGGGCGAAGGAGGGAAACAAGAGATGCTACCAAGACATGAGCGGCGATGCAGACGAACAGCGACGGCCAGCGGAGACGGACAAGGCAGCGAGGGGAGAGAGAAGAGCAAAGCCGGGAGGACCGCGAGAGGATGTTTTTGTGTGGTCGGCCTGGGGCGGGTGGTGGACTGGAGGTAGTGGTAGTGGTTGGTGCTGGTTGCGTGGGAGGAAACTGGTGTTGTTGGAGACCGAGACTGCGGGTGGAGACGCTCTGGCACCTTTCGCGCTTGGCACAACAGCGCTATTCCTGCTTCGGCCGCCTGGCCCGGGCCTGCCAAAAACACTGCACGGGCCTGGGGCCGCTGCACCAGCAACCCGACGGCAACCAGCCAGGCGCAGTGGCAACCACAGCAGCACCATTTCCCGAAACCGACCACAATGCGACTCTGCCCGTCAACAACGGCCTGGGTTTAGACCGTGATGAATAATAAAGTGGACATTGGGGCCGTGTTTTTGGCTCAAACCAGCCATGTCAACAGAGTAATTAATTAACTAGCTGCTGCTGCGTCCAGGATGTCTGGCGTCTTCCCCTCTTTCTCTGCTCATCCTCTCTGCTCATCACCATGCCTACCTACGGATACCTGCCTGCGAGCTGCAAGAAGAAAAGACATGTTGACGTGTGACCGACGCACCGCCTACGTATCTGCGGGAATGGCTGCATGGCATCCGTACATGATTACACGATGACATCGGCAATTGGCCTCATCCCGTCTCTCCCGTCTCTCTACCTACCCTCTACCTATGAGATCCCTCTCCTCGCAGACCGACTATTACCCTCATTAATAACCCGTTCACACAGCGTCGTAGTAAACATGCATCTACCCTCGATCACCCGCCCACACCACTTAACTTACTTATCTAATCTCGAATAGTCTAGTCTACCTTATTAACCAATTCACGCCACACCACCAAAACATCCATCGTGCAAGTCCAGCCCAGAATCAGAGACAACCAATTCTCCCACCTTGCTTGCCATTGCCTCTCACCCAGACACGTACGCGCCTCAATCAACTCCCGCGCCGTCACTCACCTCACACCCTCCCTTACCCACTTAACTTATCGCCGTCTTTACATTTTTAAATTGTCTCTCAAACCCAATTCCTTCCAGAAGACGCCATATCACCCCGTGAGCAATGAAGCTGCCCCGGGTTCCATTCCGGAGCTTCGATCCTCATCTGTCTCTGCCCCTCCGAACCGCAACGTCTCGCCCGGCCACACGGTCAACGCCCGCACGCCGTGACTTCACACTCGCCGCACGCCCGCGCAGCATCTCCAGACAGTCTTGGCCCGCCAGCCGTCGCTGCTATGCCTCCTCCGTGTCCGCCGCCGAGCTGCGGTTTGGCCAGCCCGTCTACGAGACGCACCCGCATATCCTCCGCCTCGGCGAACGTTCGTTCTCTCCCTCCCTTGCGCCGTCATTCTTCCGCATAACTCCCCCGGGCCCCTGCTGATGAGAGCCCTCGTTCCTCCGTTCCAGTGACGCCCGGCATCACGGCCCAGGAATACGCCGACCGCCGCGCCGCCCTCGCCGATTCCATGACCGAAGGCAGCGTCGCCGTGTTGCACGCTGCCTCCCTCCAGTACAAGTCCGGCGCTGTCTTCCACCCGTACCGCCAGGAGTCCAACTTCCTGTACCTGACGGGCTGGCACGAGGGTGACGCCATCGCCGTCGTTCGGAAGACGGGCCCGAACCTCGGCGACTACGAGTTCCACCTCTTCGTCAAGCCCAAGAACCCACGCGACGAGCAATGGTCGGGCTATCGCAACGGCATTGACGCCGCCCGCGATGTCTTCAACGCCGACGAGGCCCACTCCATTGACGAGGCTGAGACTCTCGTGTCTAAGCTGCTCGAGTCGGCCAAGCTGGTCTACGCCGATTTCCAGCCGTCCAAGAATACCTCTGCCAGTTGGCTGTGGCGCTTCTTCTCCGGCCGCGAGTCCCGTCCCACCCGCACGCCACTCTTCTCCGTCATGAACAAGCTCCGCGCCGTCAAAAGCCCTGCCGAGATCGCCAACATGCGCCTCGCCGGCCAGATCTCTGGCCGTGCCATCACCGATGCCATGCGCCGCCCGTGGAAGCGCGAAAAGGACTTACATGCCTTCCTCGACTACCAATTCGTCATCAATGGCTGCGACGGGCCGGCATACATCCCCGTCGTGGCCGGCGGCGAACGCGCCAACTGCATCCACTATACAGTCAACAACAGCACCTTCAACGAGGACGAGTTCATCCTCGTCGACGCGGGCGGCGAGTATGGCACCTACATCACCGACATCTCCCGCACCTGGCCCGCCTCGGGCAAGTTCACACCCGCCCAGCGCGACCTCTACGAGGCCGTGCTGAAGGTCCAGCGCACAAGCGTCTCGCTATGTCGCGGCGACGCCCGTATGTCGCTAGAGGACATCCACAACATCACCGCCCGCGGCCTGGTCGACCAGCTGCGCTCCATTGGCTTCAACGTCTCCATGAGCAGCATCGACCAGCTGTTCCCCCACCACGTCGGCCACTACGTCGGGCTCGACGTGCACGACTGCCCTGGCTTCAGCCGCCGCGAGATCCTGCGCCGCGGCCACTGCGTCACCGTCGAGCCGGGCGTCTACGTTCCCAATGATGATAGGTGGCCGGCGGCATTCAGGGGCATGGGCGTCCGCATTGAGGACAGCGTGTGTGTTGATGACCAGTCTCCGTATATCCTGACTACTGAGGCTGTCAAAGAGATCGCGGACATTGAGGCTCTGCGATGACATGTACAATGGTTTGAATAGAAGTAAAAAAAATAAGTGTACAGTATCTCTCAGGTGAGTAAAAGTACAAGACGTCGATCCGTGACCAAGAGCTGCTCAAGTAACCGTTCACCACATCCTCAAGGATCATGCGAATTGTCTAACCGAGCAAGTCTCAACGTCTGCGTACAAAAGAAAATGAAAGAAAAAAAACATCATTCCATAACCAAAAGCCACCTTGCCAGGCATATAGCCCGTGGCCGCCAATCATGGACTCTGTAAAACTCATAGGCAAGTCATCACTCTAGGGTACCGTTCACCTGAAGTCCAACCCCTGAAGGCACAACCCCTTGTTACTCCCAGATAAGCCGTGAAACATAACCCTCGCATCTAATAAAACTAACAGCCCATATAACATCTCATCACCCGCCGCTCTATTATGCGTGCAAGGGTGGAAAATCCATACACACACGCGACGTATATGCACCAAAAAAATCTCACAACAATCGACGCCGAGAGGCCGAGACAAACAACCAAGCAAAAGCCAATAAAAATGTACGAAGCAGGATGAGCAGTGTGTACGGCACGAATCATCTCTGGGGTATATTTATACACAATCCCAAGAAGCCTTGGAATAAAGCAACGTCTATCTCAGCAGAAGCCTCTGGGATCGAAGAGGGTTCGGCTGTGGTTGGGCATCAGGAACGGCTGTCGGGCCGAGGCGCTGAGCAGCTGCTCAAACGCTTGAAGTCGCCGAGCGAGCTCCTGATGCTCCTTTAGGATGGACTTGTTGCGACGTTCTAGGTATTGGATGTATTCGGTGGCCTTGGTTAAAACGGTCCCCTGGGAAAAAGTCTGTCAGTCATCGAGAACGGAACAATGGGGGCAACTACCAGCAGAGCTAGCGGTTGGAGACTGACCTTGCTCACTTTGGGGGCTCGTTGTGGATTTGAAGACGACTCTCCTCCGTCTTCTTCACCATCCTCGGGTATGGATTTGAGAGCTGGCACGGCGTCGCGCAGCTCCGCAATCTTGTCCTTGAGGTTTGTTCTGTATTTCCGCTCAATGTCGTTATGAGCTGTTCTATCACCCGCCTTGAGCTTCTCCTTGCCCTTGTCAGACATGGCCGTATTTCCGCGTTGGAAATGTCCAGAGGAGCTCAATGCTACCGAGCTGCCTCCGTCGTTGGAGGAGCCTTCGCGTTTGATATCCGCACCTCGGTTAGAGCTGTCGGCCGGTGTTGGGGTCTGGTTTTGACTGTGATCTCCGCCACCCAGAATAGAGTCAATGCTGGCGTTAAACTCCGGGGGCAAGCCGGTGCCCAGGCCAGCTCCGAACCCCAGGCCGAACCCACTCGGGGGCATGAAGCTCGCAGGCGTGCGGCCGGTGTTCATCGCGATGGCCAGGAGGCGCCGTTGCTCGTCATTGCTGAGGACCTGATTGACTTGGCCAACCCCTGGCATCGCTTGCTGATATGCTCCTATGCCCATGGCCCCAGGGCTTTCGACAACCCCAAAAGGTTGGTCCATGCGTAGGCCCGGCTCCGGCCTCTCCCAGCTCAGGGGAGTCGAGTAGAGACCCTCTCGCGGGGGCACCTCTGGCGGCGGCATCGAGTCAATCTTGGCCAAATGCTCCTCTAGGTTAATGGAGTCAAATCCTTCCTCATCGTCGGACAGCGCATTATCGAGGGCGTTGTCGTCGAGAAAGTCTGTACCCTTGAATGGAGGCGCTGAAGCATAAAGGCCCGTTCCGAGGCCGGGTGTGTTCGAGTTCGACGGATAGGTTGGTCTTTGGAGTGTCAATTAGCCTTGAGGACTATTAAGCGCTGGGAAAGAGATACAAACCGGGGCTGATTTATCGTGTCATATCGCTTCGAAAAGTCAATTTCAAAGCTTCCTGCTCTGTCGGCTTCCTCATCATCAAATTGGATCCAGTAATCCAGCGACTCCAGGGCGGATTCAGTGTCGACCTTGGTGCGCTTCCTCTCATGCGCGTCCTTCTTCCGTTGGTGACCTCGTGGATGACCCCTTGTAGGCAGAGATGTTTTGTGTTGGGTGTAAGGCGACGGCATGGGGGCTTGAGTAAATGAGATGTCGGATGGAGCAGTGGAGGCGTTGTCGTAGGAGGGGATTGGGGTTAGCGACGGCGCAGAAGTCCTGTCGGAGAGGCCAAGATCGGGTTCTAGACCCGTTGGTCTCCATGACGAGTGATCTGGCTGTTGCTGGTGTTGCTGGTGTTGCTGGTGTTGCTGGTGTTGCTGGTGTTGCTGGTGTTGCTGGTGTTGCTGGTGTTGCTGGTGTTGCTGGTGTTGCTGGTGTTGCTGGTGTTGCTGGTGTTGCTGGTGTTGCTGTTGCTGTTGGGGGTGTTGGGGGACGGCGCCGGCCGACGATTCGGCATTCTGGTCCACCGGGTTCAGAGTTTGGTTGTTGGGCACCGAAAAGAAACTAAGTAGATTCGGATCCATCGCTAACACGGCATCCCCAGGCCCACGGAGGCCTAAAGTGGTCAGAGTCGGGGGGATCTCGTGTCAGCGGCCCGGAGAAGGCTTACGCCAGCTCAATTCGCGGGTGGCGGCGAGGGCGACGAGACGGGTGTAAGGTGGGGGAGGCTGAATGTCTCAACTGGCCAGCGGGCTCATTCGGAAGAGCACTCGTCAGAATCGAAAGGGGCGTCGCGACGGCAATGAGAGCGTCGAGGGTGGGACGACTCGGTGTTTCAACGCAGAGGTTCGCGGCAGTAACAGTGAGCCTCGAAGAAGTAACACGGGCAACGGACGGAGAGAGATTTGTCGAGGCGACGGCGCTGACGGCAACGGCTGATGGACGTTGAGAAGATGGTGAGAGACCACGAGATCAGAGACCAGACACTGGAGATGTAAGACTGGAAGCGAGACGGCGAGGTGGGGTGTCGTTAAGATTGATGCCAGATCGAGAGGACGAGCTTAACTAGAGGCGAGAGATGGGAGAGGAGATGAAGATGGAGGTGGTCGGATGCGGCGACGGCGTTGGCGACGGACGACGGACAGCGGGTGACGGGTGAGAGACGGGTGACGGCGGCGGACAACGGCCCAGGGCGGACGGTTGGGTGGCGGGTGGAATTTGACGAGGCCGGCGAGCTAGGAAAGGGTTTTGCTGAGTATCAGTCGACAATGACAGCGACGGCGACAGCGACGGCGACACTTCAGTGACGGCTTGACGGGGTCGGGAGCATGAGACGGGGTTCAGGATGCGGGCTCGCCAATTCGCAAGCCAACAAGGGCACTGGAGGTCAAGTCGCAGGAGGGCCAAGAGGGAGAGGCAAGAGGGCGCGGGGGCCAGGGAGGGATCAGTGGCCGGCGATGTGAAAACCGGCTTGTCCGCTCTGTGTTTCTGTGTGCGGTGCGAGTCGAAGTCAGTCAGGATTGGGTTGAGGCGACTGGAGAGCCCCGTTTCGTGGGTAGGTAGGTAGGTGGTGACGGGAGCTTCAAAACCGAGGTGCGCTGGGTAACCAGAGCAGGCAGCGCAAACGGGACGGCGGCGTAGGGGACGTTGCAAGGGGGGGGGCGTGGGTTTTTTTTTTCCTTTTCTCCCTTCTTCGTCTTCGTTTCCTTCTTTCCCTCTCTCACTGCCGGGGAGAGGACGAAGACAGTCGTGATGTTTGTCGGCCGCAATGGCGTGACTTTGAACATGGCTGCCCGTCGCCCCAGCCCGTCGGCCCCAGGGGCCCTGAACCCTGGCGTAGCAGAAATTGTCCACTGCCTGTCGAGATCGTATGATGGGCGAGGCTGCGGAGGGGAATTGTACGATGGCCAAGGCGGGCTCCCATTGGCTGGGGCTGGGATGGGATGCCCTTCACCCGCGGGAGCCCCGGTCGGTTGGCGGCGAGCGAGGGCCTGGAGGTGGTTTGTTTTCAGGTTGTCGGAGGGCTGTCAGGTTCTAGTCAGGGCTTTGCACTTGGTAATTACTAGTTATTCTTGGTGTACTCTGTAGCATGTGATTAGTTGAGAGCTGCTTGTCAAGTCCTTCCATCCATCCAACGTCGGCGACGCTCCACTGACTGCTTTCTCGGACCGGGCCTGTCATGCTCTGTTGTCGGGCCCTCCACTGAGGTGCCCTCCGCTGCCTGCCCTGTACACCCGCTTGCGCTGTCGGGCACTGCGCGGACCACTGAGCGCACAGCACTCAACACCTACAACTCCATGCCCACTCGCGCACCTGGCCGGTCGGTGGCGCTTGGCAACGGCCCCAGAAGGCCTGGAAGCTTTCAGCCTCGTTCTAGCCCCCCCCCCCGCCGGACTCTTTTTTCTTCTTCATTCCCATTGCTCATTCCCATTTTCCCTAACTTATTCCCACCCACACATTCCGCTCCATTTTTTATTTTCTTTCCCTCTCCATTTCTCTCCTTGTTGCCCCTCCCGAGTCCCCGCCCCTCCTCCCACCCCCCGGTTGAACCCAGTGTAACCGATTCGCCGTCGTCTGTCTCGGTTCGCCCACGCGCGGATGTTTTCGTTGAAGCTGTCAGTGCCATCCCAACTCGGCGGGCGGGTAACTTAACTTGTCTGTTGGGCCCCAAAGTGGATGTGGCCGACCTTGTCTCTGATGCATCCTCTTCTCGACGACTCTGACCGCCACCAACAAACTCGCGGAGAGAAGGGCGCGCGCGTCCGTGTCCCGCCTGCTTATGCCTGTGCTTATGCCTCCTCTGCTTCTGCTTCTGCTTCTGCTTCTGCTTCTGCGGGTGCGTTGTGCGTGCCGCATCTGCGTTGTCTGCGTCTGCGTCTGCGTCTAGCCTGCCTGCGTGTGCGTGCAACGAACTGTGACCCCGTGCCTTTTGTTCTAGCGTGTCGATACACAATTCACGTACACTTACTCGCACTTGCACTTGCGCGAGGCTACAAATACTCCTTATTCCCGACCCCCAGGGTTCCGCTTTTGGAGCTTTGTTTGTCCTTGATCGGCGCTCCTCTAGATCTATTCCTGGACAAAGCGCCAGCACTGTTCTTGTCAACCTCGCAACTTCTCACTGGCTACTTCTCAAGCGAGACAGCGCTCTTTGTACGGCTTCTCAAAGCTTTGAAACGCTTCCGACCAGATCAAAGCAAAGACACGAGCCCTTCGTCCTTGTTATGTGACCATCTCTCATATGCATCAACACCAAATATTTCCGCAATTAGGTGTCAATAACCCTTATTAACGATCATCAGCTATTCATCATACCCGGGCTTTTGATCATGTTGAGTCGAGTCCAGTTCAACGAGTCCCCTCGTCGCAGGATATAAAGGACCTTGTAAGCCGAAACACAAGATGGCTATTAACTACGCTCTTTAGCATTCTTTAAACATCACCAGCTTTACAGCAATTCACTCGTTTAACCATCACCAGAGATAATGGCTTTAGTCCGACTCTTTGCGGCCGTCGCATTCCTTTCCGGCCAGCTGTCTCCGACCATCGCCGCTGACGTCCCCATCAACACCCCAAGCCCTATGCTCCAACCGGCATATCCTGCCTGCGAGCAGTTCCACCTCGCCGGCGTGGGCCAAGATTGCAACGCGCTCATTGCTTTTGCCCAGATCGACCGAGCCGAGTTCTTCCGCATCAATCCTGCCGTCAACGGCGAGCAAGGCTGCACCGAGAAGATCATCGCAAACGCATGGTACTGCGTCAAGGCCAAGGCCTCACATCCCGCCCCGTCGGCCACAGCCAACCCCGGACCCAGGCCGACAAAGGGTCGGAAGGTCCCCCATGGCGGCACGGAGAAGACGCCCAAGGGAGAGACGAAGACCAGGAAGAAGGTCCAGAGGCCGAAGCCAGCCAAGACAAAGACGAAGGAGCCCGAGATCACAAAGGCCCCCGTTCCCAACTACAACGAGTGCGTGTACGGCGACTGCTGGTACGCCTTTGGCATGCTGAGCAAAGGTGACGCAGACAAAGCCTCGTCGGCGTCCAGCATGTGCAAAAAGGTCTTTGCAGAAGGCTGCAAAGATGACATGGACTGGCCTGGCAAGGTCAACAAACTCTGCGACGGCTGCAAGGAGCTCAAGTCAGCCTGTCCCTGCTTCCTCGCCGGACACTACCACACCAGAACCATGAACCCCCTGTTGTACTCGAGGAAGGGCGACTAGGACCAGAACGACTGGTTACCCTCCAATGAGTGAGGCATTGCTTTCGCGTCAGCCCTATTCGCTGCTCGCCTGCCCATCGCTGGCTAACCTTGTGTGAAAGAGGGCTTATACCATGGGCTCGGATGTGGAGCCTCGGACCGGTCCAAGAAAACGGCGGAGGTTAGCGGGCGTGCGGCTCCCGGGGACGATGCCGTTGCATCTTTATTTTCACTTCTCGTCTCTCCCTCACTGGGGACTTTTCCTTGGTCCCTAATTTTTGTGTCCTGGGTCTCACCGCTTGTAGGTAGATACTTTTATTAATACACAAGCGGTCTTTTTCTACCTTCTACCGTGGTTTTCGTGGGTCAAATTACGTTGCTGACCGGCGCATTATACGTAAAAACCATGGCCGTGGTATGGCTGTCATCGCACTATGTCATGCTCCCTGTGCCGCCTACCCTCTCGTTCCTCCTCCCAGTCTTTCCATGCCTCACTTCATAACCATCGGGTTTGGGAGCGTATCTTTTCGGATACAGTCATCGCACTTCTTGGGTATCGGGACGATCTCATGCTTGTTGGACGGGCCTTTGCACCCATTAAGTGCCCTGGGGCACCATTTAACCTCGAAGAATCCGATGTGCCCGCACGCCCACTGGTTATCGACCTGCACGCACATCTCGGTTGGGCTCAACACTAGTCTTCGTTTCGTCGGGGCTACTGGCCCTGCTAAGGAAGAATTGTCGGTGTATGCCTGTGGTTGAGAGTAAGTTTTTCGTCTGCCATCAGGAAACCGACTGGGGAAGGGAAGAGGGTGTCAAGATCTCTTATAGTGCAGTTGATACCTTTCCAGAGTGAATTGGTGCTTCCGGGCACTGTGATTCTGAGGCGTGGCGCGCCATGTGTTCCGCGATTCACGGAGCGGGTGTTCCTGGCATTGGTCGAATTGGCGCTCCGTCCTGGTATTTTCTCTCCCAGCGTCTCTGAACAGCTTTTGTTTCTCTGGGTTTTTCCAGCACGGCGCTTCGGGGGGCTGTCTAATAACAGCGCGCGCGGCCGGCGGAGACGTGGACTTTCGGAAAGAGACAGAAACAAACAAAACAAAAATGACGCTGCGTTGCCGTCGATGGAAGGAGTGAGGCTTGTTCGCCAGAGCCTGGCCGGACTAGTATGTATGCCGTGGTGTAGTGAGCCTTGCCGAACGGGGCGAATCACCCACGGGCGTGGTTAGGCGGGCTGCGTCTCGAGTACAGTACCGGTAAATTCGTCCAACGCCAACGAAAGCCGCAACGCCCTGGGGAGGGACCGACCTCGGTCACGGTCACAGGTGAGGGGACCCCTGCGCGCGTGCGTGCGTGCGTGTGGGAGGAAGATAGCGTACAGTAGATTGTCTAGATACTACATACTGTACGAAGACCTACTATGTACTTGCATACATAGGACTTCGAAGACAACTCAGGTAACTAAGAGTATCAAGACTCTCAACGCCCTCAGCGCACGGTTGCAGTTCGTGGCGTACGAATACTTAGTACTTAAGCTCTCTGTCTATCCCGCCTGTCTCTCCCTGTGTCCCCGTCACCGCTCCCCCTCTCACGAACTGGAAAAGCCACAAAAGGGCCCTTTTTGGGAGGAGGCTGGCCTTGCCCTCTCCCTCGGTGGGGTCAAAGGGTCAAAACCGTACGATTTGCCTCTGCCATGCTGCTGCCCGGCAAGGAACAGCCATGAGCGGAACCATGCGCGCGAGCGGGTCGGTCGACACGGAGCCGACACCGGGTACCTAAGCACGGGTTGCAATTGGCCCCCGGGGGAGACGCCATCATTTCGTCTCATGTGTATGTAATATGAATAAAATCCCCGTTTGCTCTGCTTGTTCGAGTTCTCTTGCGAGTTGAGGCATCCAGGAGGGGGCGAACTTTTTCTCCTCCTTCGTACGCTGTAGGGTAACTTGGCTAACAAACAGATCGCGTCCGGATATTGTTGCGTGAGAACACCAGCCGAGGAGACTAATAAAAACCTCTCACAAGCTTGAATGCAGCCCGCGGTCACACAGTCAACCTAACAACACCTACCCAACATGGCAGCTCGCACGACACCACCCGATATTGCTCCCGCAGACTAATATTGGTCTTGGATCCGTCCATGCCATCCTCGCCAAAATCTCACCGCTCCGTTTTGGAGGGGGAAGTGGCTCTGACCTCTCATCTGCTCGGTGCGACCACACGGCGAAGTGGTAACTCCTACGAATACCCCAACTTTCTTTCCCTCGGGACGCAGTGAACCCAAGAGAGAAAAAAACATCCGTCGCTAATCTCGGCCCGTTTTGACAAGTCGAATCGTGATACGACGACCCGCAGATCACGGACCCTTGGCGTTGACGTAAACCTTCATTTGGCGCGTGAGTTTGTGCGAGTCTGAGTCTGGCTGGGACTGGTCGTTTCTCGAAATTCCTGTTGGCGAAACACTCGGCGATGGGGTGACGAGAATGACTGATCACAAACAGCCTTAACAATTAACTGGACCGTACCCGGTACTGTGCTCCGTACGGCCTCCCGGCAGGCGTTTATTGGTCCCGCGACTGCAGAGACAGCCCACCCGTTGCACTCTGGTCGCACTTGGATGCCTACTCTACGCCACCCGGCAACCACTGAATAGGTGGGAGGAAGTCTAGACTGTTGACAATAATAAGATCCGAATGCTTACGGTCTGCGCAAGATTTGCGCAGTCTGTGAGCAAACCGCCATCAATTACCACTGGCTTGGTTCGCTGACCAATGGGATGAAGCAGTGAGAAGGACGATGACAAAGTATCATACCTTATACTGCCATTGGTTCTTCCCCATGTTTGCAGGGAACTTGTGGTTGCATGAAGGGCACTCTGTTATTCAGCGCCGTCACTGCATCTGCATCTCCAATCCATCTACCTGCTTCTCGAATACTGATGACGGACTCCACCATGACTCCTCCCACATCAGTCGACTTTGCCATTGAATTGGTTCATATCTCAGCTCTTCCAGGTCGCTGCATCTAGCGGACCATTGATTCTGCAGGTACCGAGAACACGATAGACTTTGGACGCCCCATATTCCCCAGTATTTGAGTCAAAGGACTGGGGATTTTGCTGATTTCTTAGTTGCAGTTGCTTCTTGAGTTGTTGGCCTGGCTATGAGCTCTGGAGGGGGGCTGTTTCTCCAGTTGAAAATGTGCTGTAAGGGATTCTTGACATCAAAAACGCCAGACGAGTGACATTGAGATCCACTCTACCGGCAAGGCGATTAAGGAAAGACACCCGCTCTTTCGACCCTATTAGACAATGAAGTAAGATCTCTGGATCTATTAACTAAAGAACGGAAGTAACGCACCCATCTCTCCGACAAGTAGATCTGCTAGCAATTCCGGCCGGCGCGTTCCACAAGAGAGAAAGCTTCGCGCGTCTTCAATATTGTTCAGGCACTCAGAAGTCTCATCCTCGATCAGTTTGAACGGTATCTTCAACTAAGGAATTGCGGTGGCGAACAGGGCTCTCTGGAGCAAGTTCCACCCATATAGAAATGGATCCGGACCACGCATGAAAGAAGGGGAACACTTACGGCAGCTTTGGACGAGGTTGCAGCAGCCCAAATACACGCAGTGTCTACTTGCATGGGGTTTCTTTAGGTCGGTCGCATATTGACCTAGAGCCAATATCGGTCAGAACTCACGCATATCTCAACCGCACATAAGTGATGTTGCGAAATGGTAACGCGTTGATACCTACGTAAGGCCCCAGGAAGACATCCATCGTATTTGACGGGGACCTGTTGCGATTTCCAGGTGTGTAAACATCCGTTTTACTGACTCTGATATGCGTTTCAATCACTGGGGTAACAACGTAACTGTTGAACGCCAACCCCTGCCCGTAAGTTGCATGATCGTAAGCTGCAAAGAACGGAGGCAACCAGGAGCAACGCATTGGCCCACCATATGTGATCCAGACTGTCTCTTCAAAAGCCTAAGTACGGGTTGTAGAAATGTTCTTGGTCTAGCAGTGAGCGTTGTACTGTGATGGTGGCATTGGCATGCATGTGCCTGTTCTGGGGAACTCCAACTCACCGATACCAACTGACTGACTGATTAACGGCCGCTCGAGCAAGATACATGTGATTGTGTGACTTATGCGTATCTTGAGAGGTCCATATAATGCGGTATATATAATGTACGCGAAGGTGTTGAGGGAGTTGAAAAACGGTGACTCCTGAGTAGGGCGATGAACGGGGAATACGATAAACGAGAACCGTCGCAACGATCCTTCTCGTTTGCTCGTTTCACAGTCGCCCGTTTGGTTTCTAGACGATCGTTTATCCTCTCTGTTTGTGCGCATTCCCACAACACTTTGGCTGGAGGAACGCCGCCAGGCACAAACAAATTCTGCGCCTTCCGTTTTCGTTCCTTCCGCATCCCAACGCCGCAACGCCAACTCATCAACAATCTCAACCCACGCTCCCACATCTACACCGCGAACTTGCTTTCTCGTTTCCTCTTCAATCCCAAGTTCCTTCGTGTTACTCGAAGACCAGGGTTACAAAATAAGGGCACCAAACATCGATCTGACTGCCACCTACCTCGCGCCTGCTCCCGTCCCCGGTGCACCACAGGCGAGATGCGGTTACAGGTGGTCGACCTTCTCCTGGGCATCTGCGCTCTCCTGTTCTTCCCAAATGGCAGCCAGAGCTTCTCGTAGGGCACGAAGCGGCCCGTTCACGGTAAGTCGAGGGCTTCAATGTATTGCGACTGAGGTACTGACACCTCCCAGGAGAAGGGAGCCCTGCGCATCACCGGGCTATCGGCGACACCACGTCGCAAGGAACTCAGCACGAGCAGCGACTTTCCAACATGTACAACATCGCGCTCAGAGAACTCCAGGAGCTAGAGTCTGAGCCACTCTGCCACCGGATTGCTGCGCGCCTGCTAGTTAACAATTGTCACCTGCTCGACGGCCAGGACGAGGCGACGGTCCATATCGACAGCGGCAGAGCGACAAGGGATTTCGTGGATTCATACGCCGCCAGTCTTGCCATATGCGATCTGGAGAGGGGAAGCTTTTCGATACCACCTAGCTGCTTCAAGTTTCGCGAGGCTGCGCTGGCTGCACTCCCTGTCCCCGCCCAGCCGCAACTCCATGTTTCGACTTCCGAAATTGACGCCTGTCTTGAGGGTCTAGCTCGTTCAGACTCTGCTTGGAATACCTGGGTGAGCTATCGCCACAAGGCCCTAAGGTTCTGCGAAGTCGCCCGCGCAGACAATGAGAAGGGTTGGTAGCCCCATTCCAAGCGTCATACTTGCAATGCTTACAAGTCCAATATAGCACACAACATCCACCTATATCAGCGAGTCACCAAGATTCTCGAAACACTCACGACTCAGATCGAAACAGAAATAGAGGAGCGCTTGCAATCACTCAACCGCGTGATACACCATACAACCGATTCTGTCGACACTTTTGCAATCCAAGTAGACCAACTCAGAAGCGGACTTGATAAGATGGGCGAGCTTATACAGGACCAGCTGCAGCGCACTGCACAGGTGACCACGAACTTCTCTATTGATTTTATTAGGCTAACGTCAAATCAGGAATCGAGCGAAACTGTGAAAGGAGGACTTGAGGATGCAAAAAGCCTCCAGCAAATTATGGCAGTCCTGCTCCGAACGACCATGGATGCAACAGCCGAGGTTGCCGCATCGCATGGCACCGCTCTTCAAGCTGCTACCCAGAATGCAAACCATGAAGTTGGGGAATTAATTAGCGCGCTGAATGCAGCTGTGGAATCTTCTGTTTCGTTACAGATCCAGATGGTAAGTCGAAATGGTGGGAAGAATTGGTCGATACTTACGCAAGGCAGGAAGCAACATATTATCAGGCGGGAGAGATCATGCAAAAGCAATCCAAGATTGAAGAGGTATGTTATCAAACGACTTGACCAGGCGCTTACTAACTTAAAATTACCAAGGGGATGGAAAAGCTCGAGGGACTTGCCGATGATTTACTTGTCAAATTCGACGGCCACGAGGGCCGACTCGAACAAGCGCAACAAAAGACTGCGCACATTCTGGATACCCTTGACGCTGCTACTGCATCTGCTGAAACCTTCAGAAGCTCAATATTCAGTGGCTTCGGGCTGTCTGGACTGTGGCCTTGCGTCCTCTTCCCAGTGGCATCTCTCGTCATGGGGTCTTATGGCCTCGAACCATCAATGGGGCGTAATATTTGGCTTGTTGGCCTTGGTATGTTGTGCATTACCCCTTTATGAATAGTTCTGACCATATAGAAGGAGAGGCTATTGGCCTTCTTGTGTCAAGTGCCAGCCACTACGCCGACATCTTGCTCTCAACATCCTGGGAGCCACTCACAAGACAGACGAAGCTTAACACAACCTTCCATATGAATTCGCTGGCAACTGAATTAAGCAATACCACCAATGAGAGCCATCTTCAGCAAAATATTTATCAGAATTACTAGTGACGCAACATCTTGGGCGAAATCTTTTCTTCGGGTCGAAACTGGGTTCACGAATTTGGGAGGCGCTTTCAACTACTGTTTGCTTTTTTATCTTTTCTTTTTCTTTTTCTTATCTTTCTCGGGTTCAGACTGCTTCACTGGGATGGGATGGGAGAATTGAGCGTTGGGTCAAGTCGGATGCATGGAGAAAAAGTGCGTTGGGGGTTATCCTATCAAGGTCTTGAACAGCGAATTTCCTCATTTGATAAGTTGAAAAGCGGTAGAAATGAACATTAATTCAAAATCCGGCTTTCTTACAAGGCCACGAAGAGCCTAGTGACATATTTCAAAGTACATAGATTCTATTCCATAACTCATTCAAAGGACCACCAAACGAGCTCTGGGTATTGCGAAATCAGGTACCACAAGGATTGCCAGACGCCAAACTCCATTCATCCATCAAACTCGAGAAAACAGAAAGCATTGACAAGGGCTTTTTTTTATAAGTAGAAGATTATGGCGTCGTGAAGAGCCACCGGGTGAGATCCTAGCTGCCCGGCTCACCCTGGTTATCTGGCGACTGTGCCTCAATGAACTCTTTCCTGAGCGTGATCCTCGCGGGACCATGCTTGTTCATGAGCCGGTCGGTTGCCTTGCGAACCTTGCGGTAGCGGCGCTCGTCAGCCGTGTCGGAAGGAGGGATACGGAGGTCCACTGAGGTGATGAGCGCGAGGTCGTCGTCGTCGCGGTCGGTCCAGATGCCCTCGTGGTGGGAGGGCACGTCTGCGCCGTCCTTGAGACTCTGCATGACGAGGCTGGCGGGAGCGCCGGGGGTCAAGGTCGTGCGCTTGAGACCCTCGACGACGATGGGGCGCGGGAAGCCGAGAGATTCGTAGTGTTGGATCCACCTGTCGATATCGTGGCGGTTGGACGGGGCGGGCTTGGCTTCCGTGGTGGCGCGGGCGGTGGAGGATCGTGAGCGTGTTGGCGCATCGGTTCGAGTTGGGGCTGTCGCAGGCGCAGGCGCAGAAGGCTTCGGGCGAGATTCGGTGTTGAACGAGGCGGGGAGGGAACGTCGTGACCGAGGTTTGGATTCCTCCTTGGCGGTAGAAGGAGGCGTTTGAGTAGTGGTGACTATTTCCTCGGAGCCATGTACCCGACCTTGATTTGATGGGCCAGGCTCTGGTCTCTCGTTGGACTGGGAGTCGGGCCTTGTCAGGGCCCCCGTTGTCTTGTTTTGGCGCGTCTTGCCTAGATTGATAGGGATAGGGTTGGTATCCAAGGCTTCGGTCTGAAGTTGCTGCGATGGTGTCATCGTTTTGGCAGTACCTCCCAAGAGAGGGGATTCTTGCTGCGCGACAGTAGACTCCCGTGTCTCGTCTGCTTGGTCCTCCTCCTGCAGCTCGTCATCGTCCTCATCCTCGTCCTCGTGTGGACGGCGTAGAGGCGGAAGATGCTGTGATGCCTCGCTGACGCCCATCCTGTCCATTTCTGGTGTTGATGGGATTTCCGTTCTCTTGTTGTAACGCCTTCGCTTAGTCAACGGCCCCGATGAAGAGAGCGGTCGCTGATCCAGAGATCGCTTTGCCGCAACTGGTGGTGATGATCTCTCGTAGCTTTGTAGTGCTCCTGCGGCAGTGTGTCGAGATGGCGAGTCCTCTGTCCAAGGATCTTCTGGCAACTCGCCAATATAAGGCGCGTCTTGAGGACCGGGGCTCGGCCCATGAGATTCGTCCTCGACCTTGATCTCGACCTCTCCCGACTCGAAGCTCTCCATCTCCTTCAAAAACTCAACCAGACACTCGTTGTAACATTGCCGTAGCTGGGCAACGATAACCTCGTCTTGACCACTGAAGCCCAATTCCCCGGCGACTTCGGCCCAGTCCTCTTCGTCTAGCTCCTCGGGACGGTCCCCTTGTTTCGGCTGGACTGCTTCGGCGAGGTCGTATAGATCGATGGTCTTGCCTTTGATTTTCGGCTGCGTGTTGATGTCAAGGCCGTAGGTTATCATATAGTCGTTTAGGTCTTCGTGGAACACTTTTCTCCCTGTACTTGATTCGGTGTCTGAAGGTTGATCAGAATCTGGGCCATCGTCTTGGCCTATATCATGAGCTTGTGGTTCAGGCTCAGGAACTGGTCTGGGCTGCTCCACCGGTTCAACCCGCGGTGGACTGGTCCTCTTGGCAGGTCGATGAGCAACTTCCTTGACGGCCTGTGCTGGTTGAGGTTGGACAGTCGCTTGAGCTTGTTGTTCATCGCGGTTTGGCTCTTCTGGAGCTGAGGCAGCCATCTGTTGTAGTCTCTCCATCGGGAGGGCTTGCAAGGTCTTGACGAAGCGGTTTCTCCACGACTGCCACGTGTGCCGGGGATACTAAATGCAGTCAGCACCATACTAACACCCGACTCTAGCGTGTAAGACATACCATGATCTCGAACTCTTGCCAGATTTTGTTTCCTGTCCGATCAACGGTGCGAGCGAGCGCCCACTTGGCAGCCGCCGCGTCCTCGTCGGCGGTGAACGGCGTCCGGGTCGCTTTTGCGCCGCGACCTCCTCCAACTGGCCTGGGAAGCTCCGGATCACGGCCGATGCGGTATCGGTCCTTGAGCTGGATGAAGCCGTTCTCCACGGAGTCGCTAATGAACTTCCACGAGTAGGATCCGGCGGGAGCATCCTTCCTCGCGTGGTCCGCAATGAGGATGTCTGCGTGCTTTTCTAGAGGCACGACTGTGCCACCATTTTTCTGTGTAACGTTAGGATTAGAACCAGTATGTCTGGAGGGCGCCGACCTACCGTGATCATCTCGAGGATCGAGTTCCTCGTCGGGACGCGCATCGCCACCCAGATTTTGACATCTTTGAAGATGTTGCCCCCCTCGGCGCTCTCAACGCCGTTGTACGTCATCGCCGCCATCTCGGTGAGTGGCGAGCCGTCTCGTCAAAGCCAATCGGCGACGATTCATTCATCAACCGTCGCGTGTCTGCTCTGCCAAGCCTCAGCACTATCGGAAGCCTCGACCGAAAAATGGTGACCCAAATGACGAACGTGAGTTACGCCTCATCGCACTGACGGCCTCAGATAGCGACGCCTTCTTTTGACCTGCCTGTGATTCACCGAGTTATTCGTCCTCAACATCATCAAAAGCAAGGCGGAACGCGTGGTGACGCCCTATCGCGCGATCACGTGGCTGGCACAAAGCTCGACACACATCGAGTTATCGGTGCATTGGCATTCGGCTATAAGCATGCTCGGCCTGTCCGGCCTGCTGACGATCTCAAAGCCACGCGCAACTACGTATGCGATCCTGGAGTTCAAGTCTCTGGGGTGCTGCTCGTCCTCCTGTATCGCAAACACGACTGTTCGAGTTCTTGGATTTATTTTGGTCGGCTATGGGAGTCTAGCTGGAATCCGCAGTTGCTGACAACCCGGTTGCGAGTAGTGCAACGCCATCTTTCTGTCAAGACTGCTAAAGTGTCCTCAGAGTATAAGTCTCTGAGCACCCAGCGATGATGTTCTCGTTCAGGACTATCGTCTTCGCTATTCTTTTTCTCTCGTTTATGGTCTTTGTGGCATTTTTCGGAAGAATACCAGCCTTGAGGTATGTGTTGGAGCTGGCACCAAAGAAGGCGGATTTACTGACCTGTCGTTCAGGCGTACACCTATTGCTAAACTGCACAAGTTAATATGGGTTCAAGTGCCCAACGCTGTGCTAGCCGTGGACCAGGCCCTCACCGGTGGAAGGGTGTCTGGCCATCTGGCGAGCTTCGGTAGATACATGCTATATGATCGACACTGGACTATCGTGGTAAGTCATCGAATTCGCTGCAGCTCGCGTGCTACGACACATGGGCAAGCTGGCGCTGGTATCATGAACTAACCATTCCAGGGGTTCTTCTTCATGATTCTGGCCGTCGCCGAGTACATGTATCTCCCACAAGTGTGGCCACAGATCGGCGCCTTCACCAAGCTCACCGTCGGTATCACCGTCATCATGCCCTACACGTTCCTGTACCTCGCCTGCGCCAGCGACCCCGGCTACATCACGCCGGAGAACCTCGAGTACTACCTCGCTCTTTATCCTTACGACCATACGCTCTTCCGCCCTGGCCGCGAGTGTCGCACATGCCGGCTGCTCAAGCCTGCGCGCTCCAAGCACTGCAGCATCTGCAAGCGCTGTGTCGCCAAGTCCGACCACCACTGCATCTTCATCAACTCGTGCGTGGGCTACGGCAACCAGCACTGGTTCCTGCTTCTGCTCGCCTCCACGGCCCTCGTGTGCACCTACGGAGGCCTGCTCGGCCTGTCGATCCTCACCGGTCGCATTTACCAGATCGCCCCGAACTGGTCAATGTGGCCGCCCAAGGGCATGAGCATGAACCAGTACCTCGGCGCTTGGGGCTGGGGCATCCAAGAGAATGTCAACGTGGGCGCCACGACGCTGCTCGCGCTGCTCACCAGTCCTCTCGTCTGGGGGCTCTTCATCTACACGCTCTATCTCGTGTACTGCGGCACCACGACCAACGAGACCCTGAAATGGTCTGAGTGGAAAGATGACATGCAAGAGGGCTACGCGTTCCGCCGCCCAATGCCCTCCAACTGGCCCAAGAACGAGCAGGTCGAGCCGGTGTGCAGACGCTGGCCTGTTGAGACGGAGCAGGTCCTCATCACCACGATGGATGGGGAGCCGCCCAGGGAGGACGGGCGCTTACCAGGAGAAGGCCCGTGGGAGAGAGTATGGAGTCTGAACCACGTCGAGAACTTGTACGACTTGGGGTTCTGGGACAATCTTGTAGATGTCTTTGTGCCCGACTACACATTCGGGAATGGAGTCGACGACCCCGTCATAGAACGAAGGCGCCGTACGCGGTGACGAGCAACATGTTGTGTATTATAGAGTGCAAATAGAACTTAAAGTTGGATAACTTCTTGGTCCAAACTACATCTTTACGACAACTCAAGCACATCAAGTAAAATCCTTTTGTTTAGCCAGTGAGGCAGGCCGCTCCATTATTCATCATTCAAATCGCTCATTGTAATCATATCCACACATTTCTAGGCCTTTCAAGACCATTGAAGACTCGTTTACGTCTTCCATCCGCCGCCGTGGTAGCGACCTGGATTCCCCTGGTACTACCCTCAGATATAGAGCGTATTGATTCTTCGCGATTGACTCCCTGACTCCTTTAAGGCCCTTGCGAGATTATCTACAAGATAGTGCCGAAACTATTTGATAATGGTTAGTGAAAAGGGATCATTCTTTTCCAAGGATGCGAGACTAACCCAAAGGTCTGCTTGATGCTCTTGACGTAGTACTCGAGCCAGTTGCGCTTGGTAACGTCCTCCTGGCCGACGGGAACACCGTCCCAGGTGACACGCATGGTGGTGACATGGTCAACGTCGTTCTGGTCAAACTCGATCTTGAGCGTCGAGTAGTGACCAGCAGGCCACTGGCCCAGGCGCCAGCTCTGCACGATCTTCTTGGGAGACTCGAGCTCGAGGTACTCGCCGGTGACGTTGCCGCCGAACAGCTCGAACTTGCCGCCCTTCTTGGCACCCTCAAAGTTCTTGAGGGGAGACCGGGTGAAGGCGGCAATTCGCTGGGGGTCGACAAACGTCTGGAACAGCTCCTCGGCAGTAGTACGGAATTCTTCGTTGTCGGTGACGGTGGTGGTGTTCACAGTGCCGCCGGAGCTGGTCTGGGAGCTGGACGTGGCAGCGGCCTTCTGAGCAGTGCCTTGGGGATGGATCTTCGGGGTCGAGAAGCCGCTGGAAGGGTTGGAGCCAGGAGCGTGCTGGATATCCTTGCCGTGCTCAGCAATCAAGGCTGGAGCAAGCTTCTGGAACTCCTTGCGCAGCAGTGGCACAAGCGTGGACCGGACGAGGTCCTTAACGGGCTGCTTCTCCTTGGACTCGGTGAAGATGTCTACGTCAAACTACGAGTCACTTAGCTATATTCTACGACAAAACACCGAAGGCACAAGGGCGCAGGAAGCTTCACGTACCACGTACTCATCCTCTTCGGTGTCGTGGGCGACCTCAGGCACAGTGATGGTGCCCGATACGTCGTCCGCTCCGGGAGCAGATCCTGGGACATGGGTCAGCTCCCCGAAGAGATCCAGTCACGGCGCGGGATGTCTCCTTACCGGAGTATTCCAGGGTGAGCTTGACGTCGAAGATCGTAATCACCTTGCCCTTGCGCTGGCTCACATCGACGTCACCTTCCATGCTCTGGACCTTGCTAATCTTGGCCTTGACATCGCCATTCTCGGCCTCAATCTTGCCGAGGTTTTCCTCGAACCACTGCTTAGCCCACTCCGAAACATCCTTGTTGACCCAGTGCCAGTTATTGGGGTTATGGAGGACCATTGTGAAGTCGGTGGCTCGGGGGTTGGGAGCGGCTCAAGGAGGGGAAATAATCTGTGAACTTGATTGGGTACGGTCAGCTTCAGAACAAACAAAAAACGTGGCAAAAGAGCTGAAAAGGAAGTTGCAATTGTATTGCAGATCAGAAATGGTCTGGTGGACCAAGCATTTAGTCATCAATGAAGGGAGTACAAGTCACTCTATGACTGGTGCCAGCTGTTGTCTCATCATAGAAAATCGGGAAGGGCTCGAACGTGAGCAAAGAAACATGTCGAGTACTTACAAGTCAGGGAGGCTCCAAGTAGAGGAGGTGGTGAAGAGTCGAATAAATGATGAGGAAGAGAAGAAAGAGAGAAGGTGAGAAGAATGAAGAGCGGTTTTGTTTGGGAGATGGGGATGGGAAAACTGGGAGGAGAAAGGAAATGGAGAAGGAATGGAGAATGAAAGTCTTCAGAACCCTCTAGAATTTTGTTCAAGCCTCGCCCCCACCTTGTGCTAAAGTGGGGCCAATTTCCTTTCGCCAAGTCCCAGCCTCGCCGCTCGCAGCCGACTTGCCCAACAGAGCAAGAGTCAATGTCAGCCTCGGCATAGATATTGATTAATCCCGGATTCAACAGTGCGAAGGAAAAAAGAAGGCGATGCAAGTAATCGATAAGAGAATTGCCTTAGGCTCTCCAACACGGACGATATGGAGTAAATATTCCAACAACGGCGGTAGTCGATTATCCGAAAATTGAACACTAGCATGCGGAATTGTCTGATAGATGAATAATATCAGGAAGAATATCCGGGGCACGTCGACTGTCCCGAGTTATTGTTCATCTTCGGTGCCTTTATGGGAACCGCGATCCAGGCAGGAGTCAAGCGCCCAAATAATCTGTTAGACTTGAATCACGCAAGCCATGATATTATAATTGAGCTCCAGAGTCTGCTTCATTACTGAGACTGTCCCCAATGCCTAGTCACAACAGGACATGATAGAACTTAGATATTCAAGTGCTGCAGCATCCGTATCGGTATGTGGATGACGGCCGGGTCGCGAAGTGCATGAATCCACCTAGGCCTCGTCTTTTGACGATGGTTATTCTACACTTCTTCAACCACGAAAACCAGCCACGAAAAAGACGCTTGCAGGCAGTCAACCTCAAGGAAACCATCAGCAAAAGCCTTTGACTTGGCCCCCAAGTCGCGGTCAACGGGACCACGCGCCTGGTTGGTTCGGCGTCAGGACCAAGTACGCGACAAGCGCCGCCATCTATCTATAAATACCAAAAGCGATCCGGCCATCCCAGGATTATTCCTTGCTATCACATCTACCCCATGATATCGGCGACGAGTCGGATAAAATGTTGCAAGTCCGGGCTTACTAAAGAACCGAGCGCCCAGTTTCATAGACGAGGGTAATCACCATGCGATGGATGTAAGAGGGAGGAGCTTCCCGGGTGTTGGTGGAGATTTGTTGGATCCGTTTGGTCAGCTGCCCGTGGTTCTGAGAGTATTCCGTATCCGTAGGTGATCAGATGCGGTGACTCCATCTGCCCGAGTCACTCTGCGTCCTTCTGCGTCCCGGGACGTCCAAGACCACGGGCCTGCAACGCGGCCGTTGGCTCCGGCCGTTGGCCGTCGGCCGAGGCTCGCATGGATCCACCTGCCGGAGGTCTCAGCCTCTCATCTCCGGCGCTGCAAGAATGAGGCCGGCGGCAGCACACGGGAGATTGGAGAAAGGCTGGACGGTTCTATCCCAAACGCAGAGGGAATGACGCCAAGAGCCAGCACGCCTTCTGCGAAAGCTCCAACCACCGGCTGACCGTCTTTTCAGTGCTTCGTCTCCAGGCCTCCCCCCTCCATCGCCAGCTCCGGGCGAGCCAGTGACCCTGCCGGCTCACCCTCCACCACGGGTCGATCAGCCCTTGCGCATAATGAGCTCGTCGTCGCCGGGCATGCACCCGCAAGGTCTGTGCAAAGATGGAAGAGGCCGTGGCTGCCTTGCCTGGCCGTTTGCCGTTCACGCCTCTGGGCCCTTGGACTCAAGTCTCGCAAGGGCGAGATGTGACAGGCAGAGGTGCGAGGCCATTAAGCGCCGACATCCACCCTTCCACCCGCATCGTCAACCCGTGCGGCCAATGACGATCCTGGCTCGCCATGGGGCAGGTTCTAAGAATAGAACTAGGTTGTCCAGCATGCGTCCAATGGATTTACAGAACCGGCCCCTTTTCGCAACCTCTAGCTGCAGCGGGGGCGGGTTCCCTCGACGTTAGAGTGAGCTGGGGGGAAAACGGGCGCCGGACGGGTTCTCTTTTCGACTCTGGAAAAAGCCCACTCGGTCATTCATCGACTGTCCCTTGCTTGGAGGGATGGATCACGGAGGAAACGGAGTGATGGACGGACCAAGAAGGCTGGGATGCTGCAAGGATGCTCACATCATGCTGTTGAGACGACTGGTTGACAGAGACCAGATGAGCTCAAGCCAGCGTAAAAATACCCAACAGGCAAATAACCGATCTGAGAAACAGCCAGGCTCCGTAGATAGCAGTAGATAGCACGAGGCCCGCGAAAAAGAAAGCATCCGGGGTCCGGCACCGGGCAATGGGGCGGGATTTGGAGCGTGCCTTAGTACTTCGTAGTCGGTCCCGGCATCCAGATTCCAGGGTTGGACGTGGTTCTCGGCTCGCCTGCGTTTGAAGAGATGCGCGGCACCGGCGCAGACGGCAGCGTTGCAGCAATGGGCCGGTAGCTAGCCTCAGAGTGGTAGTCGTAAGTACCGGGAGGGAATAGGTCGGCGATGGGGGGACCCGATGCTGTACATATTTCGGCCAAGAGTCTACATGGCATTGCAAGGAAGCATGCAGGACCACGGTCCAAGACACACACGAGGCTCGTAGACTGTGGATGTGGATGCAGATGTGGATTCTGGGATGCGGGCACCAAGTACGAAGTAGATCTGGCGTTATCACCATGATCTCTCTCGCCTTGCGAGTCGCAGGTCGGTAGTCTGCGAGCCCATCCCGTCTGTGACTGTCCCACCTAAAGTGACATGCCACCCCAAGCAACATCCAACCTCTCTCCACCCCAGCAAGTCAATCGTGCCTCTTTTTGGTCCTGTTTCTTTTTGTCTCTGGAGTAGAGTCTTGGCTCCTTTTTTTTTTATTAATCGCCGCCGCCGACCGCCGCCGAGGGGAGCAAGCTGCCTACCTAGCTTGGCCATATCCCATTCCATCGCGGGGTGTCCAATTCCCAGCCTCTCCCTCACACACACTCACACACCCACACGCTCTCTCTCACACTCACACACAACTCTTCCTCATGGATTGGTCGACCCAGGACAATTGAATCTGCCCCGGCCACCTCGCAGTAAGCCAGTGGGTTTCGAGGCGTTGCTTCTACATACACACACACACACGCGCGCCTGCGTGGGGCCAGAAACAGAAACGTCGATCAAGACAGCTCTCGACGTTGGACTGCCGACTTTGGCTCTCTCCTCGTCTGAGCATCGTCTCACCACCACGCGCGCCGCCACAGCCAACCGCCCACCCAGGCACCGTGGACCACGCACCGCAGCCCGGCTCGCCAATAACGCAGACGCTGATACGCAGGCGCGTGGGGAAGAAGGTGTTTGTGGCTTGTTGGCTGCCAGACCCTGGACAGGCTGTTGGTTGGGAACATTGGAGCGAATTCGACTTGACCTAGCTCGACGACTCTGCGACCGAGTCCTTCCTTCGCCATGACTTCTCCTCGCGATCCCACGCAACTTCGTCAGGGCCTCAATCCTCTTACAACTTCCTCCCTCAGCGGCTACAACAACCCTCTCGCCACGCCCATCTCCGCCCTCTCCATGGCCTCGTCCCATCTTCACTCCGTTCAGACCCCCGCCAGCACCATTCAGCCCTACAATCCTCGAGAATGGGTCGCCACGCCCGTTGGCGGCCCAGACAGGCCCGGCCAGTTTGTCGAGCCTCAAGGTAAGCTTCATGCCATTATATCACGGCCGTGGCGGGTTCAACGCTTCGCCCATGCGGCTTATACTCACTGACACCTTGTAGGGTCACCTCTGCCACCACCTCCGTACAGCCCGCCGAGGAGCCAACAACAACTGCCAATGAGCTCGGCCTTTGACGGCACACCTGTCTCTACTCCGACACCACCGCCGCGGATCAATCCGAACGTCCACCGACCGTCTCCAGAGCCCCAGGCTGTCATCAACCCTTCATTCCCGCCTCCCCCACCGGGGAACTCTCGTCGCTTTGGACTTCCGTCGTTGAGGAGTCGAAGAGATGAGGGCCGCAACTCGAACTCCCCGGACCACCATCCAGTTATGCATCACCACAGACAAAGCATGATAATACAGACCTCATTTCAGCCGTCGCCACCAGATCATGGAGGGGGATTTACTCAGCAAATTCCCCCAGCTGCCCGCAGAGCTGCCTCGGCCGGTGCCATCGAGACGCCGACCTCCGCTCGCTCAAGATCGGACTCGCAAACGAGATGGGCCCCCGGCATGCCTCTTCCCCCGCCTCCGCCCGGGCCGCCTCCAGCAGGATCAAGATCGCAAAGTGTGCAGAGCATGGATCGCACCAGTGTTCCCATCATCAGCCCCCCTACAAGACGCCGCGCTCCCTCTGGTGTGACAACGCTGGGTCCCGTCCCGCCGACACCAGCAGATTGGGTTGATACTGACAATCAGGCCGCCAGTCGAAGTCGCGGTCGTTCTCCAGGGCTGACCATTGACACCGTTACTGCCAGCAGTTCCAGCCAGCCTGCTGACGCCTTGACCTCTTCTGCATCCAGTGCTGGTGGCTTGAACAGAACACGAGCGGTGCGCCGTGACAAGACCATTCTCCAGAGGCGAACGGAGAGTCGGACCCGCGAAGGCGGCCGTGGATCGATTGATGAAACGGTCCGGTCGAACCCCGTCTCGAATATCGCGGTTCCCGGCAATCCGGATGGACTCGATATTAAACCGATCGTGAGCAAGTCAACGCCACGCAGCGCCGGAAGGGGGCTACCTGAGCATACTCCCAGAACTGGAGAATCCCAAGACACTCAGAACTTGACGCCGAGAGCACTTCCATCTGGCAAACTCCCCCAAGAAGCAGCAACACCGCCATTCTCTCCACGCGCCGCTGCCAAGCAACCCCAGTACGGCGGTAGCAGCTCGAGGGCAATGGCTCCTAAAGCGCTGCCAACTCCCCCGCCTCACACCCGCTCCGCTTCTAGTTCGCGTGTGCGAGAGTCCTCCCGTTCATCTGCATTTGCGTCGATTCCCGTCTCGAAACACTCGGTTGTCACCCAGACGGCGGACCAGTTTGCTGCTGGTACTATTGAGCGCTTCCAGGCATTTGCAGCCTGCGAGGCGACGGCTGCCGTGGATGCAGACCGGGTGCGCATGTTCGCTGACTTCATTGTCAATGAATCACGGATCAGACGAGAACGATACGCAGGGGCTATTGGGCTTATGGGATCGGAAATATTCGACCTGACGCGCGATCTGTTCCGGCCTATGGTGAGCACGCCACGACGTGAATCCAACACCTCACAAGAAGAGTATACTCCAGACTCATCTGAGCCCACACGCTCTCACCGCGGATCGTTTGGTTCAAGCCAAGCCCCTGAGGGCAACGCTCACTCGGCGCCCAATTCCGCGGGCATCTCCTCGTCACCGGGTACCGGTCCGCAAAGTGGCAACTGGGCCAACAACTACATGCCCTCTCTGTCCCCCATTCTTAGCATGAGTGTAAGCGACAACCACGACGAGGCTGACTCCCGAGGAAGGCCGCCGAGCCGCTGGTGGGAGGTCGACTCGCAGGGCGAACCGTCCCGCATGGAGCGATCCAAGCGCGAGTCCAAGTACATGGGCGTATCAAAGACGCAATGGATCGAGGAAGACGTGAACACAGCAAGCTATGGAGGCACAAGCGAGCCTGGTTCGGCTTCAGAATACCCGCCAGAGAAGACCGGTTGGCATGATCAGTCGCCGAGTCTCACTCCGCAACCCGGGACATTCCCCAACAACTCCTTAGGCTCAAGTCCAGTTTCCAGCGCTAATCGCGAGTATCTGGATGTTTCCCGCCTCGTCACCATGCCACCGCCCTATCCAAGACATCATCCTGCTGTCAACAACAACCACCCGGAACTGACTTCGATCCGAGTCGCAGTCCGATCATTGAGCGAGCTGTCAGAGGTCACGACCGTAAAGGAGAAGTTCGCTACTGAAAGCTCGAAGCGCCGCGAGCAGTTCGCCAAGACAGTGGCTGAACGACGAGCAGCCCTCAGAGCGAACCTGCAGCAGGAAATCAACTCGGGCAATCTCGGGTACGCAGATGCAGCAGCCATTGAATCGGATTCACAGAAGAACGAGATGGGTGAGAAGAAAGAGCTAGAAAAGACGGAGTACGAGCAGTTCCAGAACCAGGTGGTGGTGCCCCTGAATGAGCTGCTCATGGGCCGCATTACCACCGCCACAGAGCTCTTTGATGATCTAGCTCGTCACCTGTTCGACAATGAACAGAACGACGCCGACATGCCGCAAGAGGAGGGCGACGACAGACCGGAGCTCCTGGAGAAACTGACACTTCTCAAGTGGGTTTTTGAGGCTCGCGAGTCTCTGCACCGAGCCAACTACGACCTCCTTTCGGATCGCAACGGCCGCTATTGCGAGGTCGTGATGACGCCATACCGGCTCTCCGGAAACACCGAGAAGCTCAAATCAGCGGAGGCCTTCTTCGCCGAGGACTCGTCCAGACGGGAGTACGCATTTGCCAACGAAGTCCTGGACCGAACTAGAGACTTCCGGACCGTTGTCGAGGAGGCCGTGGAACGCGGCGTGTCGCTACAGCTGTCGGCGTTCTGGGACATTGCACCACCGCTTTGCGGGCTGTTGGACAGCATTCCCCTCGACATCGAGGGCTTCAACATCCAGATCCCCGCGGCCGAATTCGACGAGAACCCGTCGTATCACCTGCACCCAATGCAGTACCTCTTCAGCCTCCTGCTGCACGCCGAGAAGAGCACGTACCAGTTCATCGAATCGCACACGAACCTGCTGTGCCTATTACACGAAGTCAAGGAGGCTGTCGTGCACGCCAAGGGCAAGGTGCTGGAAACACAAACGGCCGACGCGGACGGCACGCCCATCCCCGCCGAGGAGCGCGACGCCCGCGCGACGCACATGCGGCAGGCCGAGGAGCGCCGTCTGACGGAGGACCTCAAGGAGAAGGTCCGCTTGGTACGCGACCAGTGGAAGAGCGCGCTAGGCGAGAACTTGACGCAGGTCAAGCAGCGGCTCGGCGAGTGGCTTCTGCAGGGGGGTGGATGGGACGAGGCGTTGGAGGATGGCGGTGTGGGCTCCGTCTAGACGACGGCGTGTGCAGCGCGCTCGTTACGCAGATACGAGTCTTTACAGATGCAAGAGAAGGAGAGGAGAGGAGACATGGAGAGAGCACGACGAGAGAGGCGTTGATACCCCCTGTGGCCTGACATGTATGGCTTGAGCGTTGGACTTGATTTTCCTGTATATAACTTTATTTTTGAGAGTCGACGCGGGACCGACCAAAGGCGCCCATTTACGGAATGAGATATGATGATATGGATCCCACACAAGACGATGTCCCTGATAATAGTGACGAGGGGTATCAAGATGGTATCTTCCACACTTATTGGTACAGTAGTTGGCGACGTCCGACGTTCATTGTGCTGGAGCCACTCCCACCCTGAGACGAGGCTCATTGTTGTACATTTCTTCTTCTTTTCGTTGGACTAATTCGTCGTGTCGATTGCGTTGTTTTCGAATGTTGTCGGCGGTGTATGGTTATGTCGAGCGGTATAAATGACTCCTCGTTTGCCGCCTCTCTCGCAGCCGTGTCTCGTAGGGCATTCTAACACCCAGAATACTGCCCTCTATCTCCCTCCGACGACAACGGCCCATGGTATTCCCACCGCAAGCCTTACTTGGTCACATGGTACTCCACGGGCATATCCATGCCGACCCGCCGCGCCGACAGCCGCACGCGCTCCTCCTCGTCCATGCCCATGCCCGGGTTGTACCGCTCGACCAGCGTGGCGTACAGGCGCTGCGAGCGCAGGTAGGCGACGGCCTGCTCGGCGGCGGCGGCGCGGGCGGCGTCGGACGACGGCGTGGCGGCGAAGGACTCGCGCAGGCGGGTGTGCAGCGGGGCGCGCGGCGCCGCGAGGATCGGCCGCGGCGGGAGCTCTCGGAGGATGGAGCGGTACAGCGACCGGACGGAGGCGCGGGAGGAGGCCATCGTGGGGCGGAAGGAGGTTGCTGGAGTGGTTTTGAAGTGTGGAAGCTGACAAGTTACCGTTGCCGGAGAAGTATAGATAGTTGGGAATGGAGGTTTGGAGGTCTGGAATGTCAGGCCAATCAACGAGCCGAATGGCTTTGCTACAGCCGAAAAATTGTTAGTGCGTTAAGCAGCGGCCGAAACCGCCCCAGGGGGAAAATGCCCCTCACTTCATCGCCGCGCGGTCCCTGCAATTGAGATGTGGTGATGGAGGGGCAAATGGCATCACCGTCAACGAAACCACTGTACGTAGTCGAAACACCACAACCAGCCAACAGCCCCCCCCCCTTGAAGCAATTAATTCAGTTACGTTACGTGGCCCGGTTTCCAATTCGTACAGTGCCAATACCTCTCTCTTACGAAACAGCGTCCCACGTTTCTGTCGTCATCTCGGTCGAGTTCCCCCACACACACCCACGACCACCATCCCGCCTCGCCAACCAACGCACAGCGACGACCCGCCCGACGACCCGCCGCCGGTGACAATTAATAGCATCTGGTTTCTTCTGATGCACATTCCCCGTCCTCGTCTCCTCCTGCTCTCCGTCCTCATCGTCACGCTGGCTGTCCTGCTCTCGCCGTCCTTCCTCCCGCGCCTCCGCCAGCTCTCCGCCCACTTGTCAACCCCCGCCGTCTTCCTCCTCCGCCGAATAACTTCCTCCTCCTCCTCCACCATGGCCGCCGCCACCTACACCTCGGAGCTGCAGATCGCCGAGCTCGCCGTCCAGCGTGCCGCGATCCTCACCAAGCGCGTCTTCCACGAAAAGGCCAAGGGCACCGTCGACAAGAACGACAAGAGCCCCGTCACCATCGGCGACTTCGGCGCCCAGGCCCTCATCATCGCCGCCCTGCGCCACCACTTCCCCGACGACGCCATCGTCGCTGAGGAGGAGGCCGCCCAGCTGCGCGAGGATGCCGCGCTGAAGCAGACCATCTGGGACCTCGTCCGCGACACCAGGCTCGACGACCCCGCGGCCGAGGAGCTGCTCGGCGGGCCCGTCAAGGACATCGACGACATGCTCGAGCTGATCGACCGCGGCAACAGCCCCGGCGGCGCCTCCGGCCGCATCTGGACCATCGACCCCATCGACGGCACCAAGGGCTTCCTGCGCGGCGGCCAGTACGCCGTGTGTCTCGGCCTCATGGTCGACGCCGACGTCAAGGTCGGCGTCCTCGGCTGCCCCAACCTGCCCGTCGACGACGCCGCCCGCCTCACCGCCGACATTGGCGCCAACGCGACCGACGAGGGCCGCGGCGTCGTCTTCTCCGCCGTCAAGGGCCACGGCGCCACCAGCCGAGCTCTGACTGCCGGTGCCCTCGCGCCCCAGAAGCCCATCGCCATGCGCGGCCTCGACGACCTCTCCCGCGCCACCTTCTGCGAGAGCGTCGAAGCCGGCCACTCGGCCCATGATGACCAGGCCCTCATCTCCAAGAAGCTCGGCATCACCGCCCCCAGCGTCCGCATGGACAGCCAGGCCAAGTACGGCTCCATCGCCCGCGGTGCCGGCGACATCTATCTTCGTCTGCCCGTCAAGGCCACCTACCAAGAGAAGATCTGGGACCACGCCGCCGGTGATCTCATCGTCCGCGAGGCCGGCGGCCAGGTCACTGATATTCAGGGCAAGCGCCTCGACTTCGGTGTTGGCCGAACACTCGCCAACAACAAGGGCGTCATTGCTGCCCCGGCTGCCGTCCATGCGAAGGTCTTGGAGGTTGTCCAGGAGGTTCTGGGTGCCAAGCAGTCGTAGTCACTATATAAAGATGCAAAAAACTCAGAAATGCTTCAGGAATCAGCAAGGATATGGAAACATAAAAGCGAAAATCCAAAAGTTGATTTTATATATGCCTTGACAGATAGTACACGTCTCTACACGATACTAGAATACACACGCAAGCAGCGTCCCACCAAGTCGGACCACGGCCCAACCACACCGACGTTCCTCCCAAGTGGCCACAAGCCACCAATGCTCTGTATATATATCCTCTATTTGATTTTCTTCTGCTTCAGCTTGATCGTCTGGTCATTAATGAAAACGCCCTTGCCCTTGTATGGCTCTGGAGGGCGCCATTTGCGTACGCGGCCGGCAAAAGACATGAGCACCTCGCGGTCGATGCCCTCGATCAGGATGCGCGTAGGCGAGGGGGTCGTAACGATAACGCCGCGGGGGATGCCCTCCTCAACAGGGTGCGTGAATCCGAGCTTCAGGCACAGGAATCGCTGTCCAGGAAACTCCTCCTTGGCACCACGCTCCTCGACACTAGCTCGGTAGCCGACACCAACGAGACGCAGGATGGCCGTGTGGCCTTCCGAAACACCCATAATGTAGTTCTTGAGGTACGCCCACGATGTCCCTATCCAACAAAAGACGGGTTGTCAGCATGGCCGCGTTATGCGAGGCGAAGGAACTGAAACTCACCCCACATCTCTTTTTGTTGCTTGACGTCCGAGTCCTTGACCGTCAGGACTGCCATTCGATTCTCCTCATCGTGCTTCACTTCGACGAACTCGGGAACCTCGAGATCCAGAGAACCTACACCATCTAGTCAGAAACAATGCCCTCAATCCCTTCCTCACACCAGCTCCCCAACTCGGGCAAACAACGCACCAAGCGGTCCCTTGATCGTAATCGTCTTCTTGTAGATCTTCTTGTACGACGTCATGTCCTTCTTTGCCTTGGGCTCGCCAACAAACAGCTCCACACCCGGCGGTACGGAGATGGGCGTCCGGCCTAGCTTCGAGGGTCGTTTCGAGGTCGTCGAGAAGGGAGCGGCCGAGGTAGTGTGAGGCGTCGCCGTTTGCCATGCTGGTACGAGGAACCCGGGGAGCGTCACCGGGGCCGATGAAGAAGCCGCAATGACACGGCTAATTGCCTTCCCCCGACTGGGAGTAAACATTGCAGCCATTGATTCAACCCTCTGTTCGGACGGGTCAAAGGTTGGATGTCGGTCGTAAGCCAGGTCAAGATGCTTGTTGAAGCTTGACTTTTTGATGCTTAGTCACCACATCACGTGCACTCCCTACATCGCACGTTTCTTCGGGGAGACTACGAATATGTCGAACCAGGTTCAACAGTGGCATAGCCTCAGTTCTCATGAAATTAATGATTCAATTGCATTGACTTCACAGTTAATCATAAAAATGCAGGAACTAAAGTTTTGGTACAAATATGTACTTCTTGAATGATTGGTTTGGTTTCGTACAATTACCATATGAACTGTACTGCCACTGTCGAGGATATCTAGAAACCCCTTTCATCAATTACTACAACCACCCCGAATGGAATTTGTCAAGGCCGGCTACGCATCTCAGCGGAGAGCATAGGCCCGGAGGATTACAGAAGCATTAGGCATCTGCTTACTCCTCGCCCTCGAGGATGCCCTCCTCCTCGTACTCCTCCTCCTCCTCGTCAATACCAGCATCCTGGTATTGCTGGTACTCGGAGACGAGATCGTTCATGTTAGACTCAGCCTCAGTGAACTCCATCTCGTCCATACCCTCACCAGTGTACCAATGCAAGAAAGCCTTGCGTCGGAACATGGCGGTGAACTGCTCGCCAATACGCTTGAAGAGCTCCTGGATAGAGGTGGAGTTTCCGATGAAGGTGGAAGACATGGTAAGACCACGGGGAGGGATGGCACAGAGAGCAGTCTGGATGTTGTTGGGGATCCACTCGACGAAGTACGAAGAGTTCTTGTTCTGGACCATGCGCATCTGGTCCTCGACCTCCTTCATGGCGACACGGCCACGGCTTCGCGATTGTTAGCAATAATTCTCAATATTGACAATGCGGAGGATACTCACAAGATGGCAGAGCAGGTCAGGTAGCGACCGTTGCGGAAGTCAGAGGCAGCCATCATGTTCTTGGGGTCGAACATCTGCTGGGTCAACTCGGGAACGCTGACAGCGCGGAAAGAGTGGGCGCCACGGCTGGTCAAGGGGGCGAAGCCGACCATGAAGAAGTGCAGACGGGGGAAAGGAACCATGTTGACGGCCAGCTTTCGGAGATCAGAGTTCAGCTGACCGGGGAATCGGAGGCAGGTGGTGACACCCGACATGACGGCAGAGACCAGGTAGTTCAGGTCACCGTACGAGGGGTTGGACAGCTTCAGGGTGCGCATGCAGATGTCGTAGAGAGCCTCGTTGTCAATGCAGAAGGTCTCGTCGGAGTTCTCAACCAGCTGGTGGATGGAGAGAGTGGCGTTGTAGGGCTCGACAACGGTATCGGAGACCTTGGGGGAGGGGACAACGGAGAAGGTGGCCATCATTCGGTCGGGGAACTCCTCGCGGATCTTGGAGATGAGCAGCGTGCCCATACCGGCACCAGTACCACCACCGAGAGAGTGGGTGATCTGGAAGCCCTGGAGGCAGTCGCAGCCCTCGGCCTCGCGACGGACGACGTCGAGGACCTGGTCGACAAGCTCGGCACCCTCAGTGTAGTGACCCTTGGCCCAGTTGTTTCCAGCACCGGACTGACCGAAAACGAAGTTGTCGGGACGGAAGAGCTGGCCGAAGGGACCGGCACGGACAGCGTCCATGGTACCGGGCTCGAGATCGACGAGGACGGCGCGAGGAACATACTTGTTGCCAGAAGCCTGTGTGGTGTGAGTTTGGCGTTTCTAGGAGATGAACAGATGAGATGATTTCTCCACGAACCTCGTTGAAGTAGACGCTCATACGCTCGAGCTGGAGCTCGGAGTTGCCGGCGTAGACACCGTTGCTGTCAAGGCCATGCTCGCCAGAGATGGTCTGCCAGAAAGCAGCACCGATTTGGTTGCCCTATCCACGCATTGTCAGTGAATGCCCGCATATTCGGCCACGGAGCAGGAGGAAGCACTTACGCACTGGCCGGTCTGAAGGTGGACCTATATTTACAGAGAAGAGACAGTCAGCTATCATGTCCCAGAAATCACGTCGTGTTCGGAGTCCCGAATGTTGCTCTGCTGGAGGCGGTGGAAATGGTTCGGCGGGGTAGAATCAGGGGCAGCAGCGGCTGGGCAGGTTTTCGGACGCGTCGTTGGAGACGGGCACGAGCACCGCAGAGCTTCGCAAGAGGCAGATTACTTACAATCTCACGCATGTTGGCGGTTGTGAATGGATGTGGATGGACGAGGAAGAGTGGTGGATGAGCGAAGATGCAGGGAGAAGGACCTCGAGAGCTGAGCTAGCTTTCAAGACGGAGAGTGGGTTGGAAGGTGTAGGACACGGTCGAAGGAGAGTGTTGATTTTCGTTGGAGAGCGGGACGTGAAATTGTTCACCGCCCCAAAAACCCACCAGCCCACCAGAGGGGGAAGGGGCTACGGGCCTGGGGGCCTGAGGTACCGCCCAGCGCACTTTCGCTTGTTTACCAAGTGGCCCGTGCGTCGCTCAGAAGGGCAAGGCGCCAACGCAAGGCACCCGCCAAAATCTGGCCAGAGCGGAACACACCACCAGCACCATGAATATGGTTACCTGCTAGGAGCTAATTAGAGGGACAATAGTGATGCTAGATGCCTGCCTATGCACGAGACGAGTTGCGTCTCCCCGTCTGGGCCAGACGAAGTCAAGACATGCTTTTAGTATCCAAGCAACGATCAGAGTTCATCATCCACCTAACTTCCCGCGTAATTCATTGCCGTCGAACTGGCAGCGGTCCGCTAACTCTGCAGGGACCGCCAGGAGGCCAGCCACGTCTTTCCACTGACGGCCCGGGGCGCCACGAGAGCTTGCCCCACTGCACACTTGTCAATTGCAGCCCGGCAGTGGATAAACCATGGGGGGCAAGGCTCGGATAGACAGGCGGGATATTGGATGATCGACATTGGACATTTGCTGGAAAGTGAGGCGGCAATTTCATGATAATACATGCTTGTCTATTAGCTACGGGGTTATTATAGCTAAGGAGCTGCAGAGCCCTCTCTTTCTGTGCAGAGTTGGGACAGTACGCGGAAGTGACGGGAGGCACCTAACCAGACCCTTCACCAACTGAACTCAAGATTTCGCTGCCGTGCGAATAAACCCACGGAGGATTTTCCGATCTACAAGTAGTAATGGACCACTAAATTTGATCATCAAGTATCCGTATTCGTGAGATGAGCCGTCGACTTGTGACAAGCTTCTCTCCCAAGGGTATTCACCGCCTAGAGAAACGAGTGCATCTCGCTTGTTCAGCCACCCTATACTGATTGATCAAGGGTGAATGTTCTATCTGCTCCAAGGCCAGTCTTATTAGGCGATCACATTCTCGCAGAGCAATACTGCTCTCATCGGATGAGGGGTACACATATTTCTCCAGAAAATGGTTGGTTACCCTGGAGGTACTCACTCGTCAGTATCGTAGACGATAAAACACATACAAGAACCTGTCTGAAAATGACAAGTCGCACACTGCAATAGAGAAGGGTCGTATCGAAGAAACAACAATGTAATATTTCACATATATGTTATATGGGCCATTGTCGTTTATTGCTTGACAACACCGGCTGAGTTGGCCTGAGAAGCAATCCTCTTCTTGTACGCCTGCACGTCGCCAGGGAACTTTTCCACCGTTCCGCCGTCGCACACCCACAACGACGTGCACACAGCCTGCAGCATCGTCACGTCGTGAGATACCATCAGCACACCTCCTTGGAACTCATTCAACGCTTCAGCCAGCGCATCCATGGCCTCGATATCCAGATGGTTGGACGGTTCGTCCAGCACCAGGATGTGAGGGTTCGTCAGCGCCAGGCACGCAAACGCCACACGCGACTTCTGACCTCCGGACAGCAGCTCCATTTTCTGTAGACCCGTAGTACCTGTGATACCGAAAGCACCCAGCCGTCGTCGGTACTCCTCGTCTGTTCGACCGGGGTAGTTCTTCGCCATGAAACTGACAGCGCTGGTGTTCAAGTCCAGCGCATCGACGTGGTGCTGGGCAAAGAAGCCGATTCGGAGACGAGCGTGTTGTGTGATCAACCCAGACAAAGCATCCAGCTTTCCGATTAACAGTTTGAGAATTGTCGTCTTACCAGCACCGTTGGGTCCTACGATACCAATACGGGAATCCAGCTGGACATCCAAGTCGACATTTCGCAACAGAATATTGTCCTTGGTGTATCCAAACGTAACCTCGGACATCTGTACAATAGGGGGCGAAAGCTTCTCGACCTCGGGGAAGGTGAACTTGACGCTGTACTCGGCTTCCGGGGCTTCCAGGACAGGCATCTTCTCCAGCTTCTTGATTCGCGACTGGGCTTCCGAGGACTTGGCTGCATTGTAACGGAACTTGTCGATGAAGGCCTGCAAATGGGCACGTTGGACCATCTGGTTGTCGTATTCTCGCTTAGCCACCTTCTTTCGCTCCTCTCGGGTTCCGTAGAACGAGTCGAAGTTGGCTCCGCGGTAGTAGTCGAGGCGTTGCGAGTGCTGGTGGATGATGTCTGTGGCAACCTCGTTGAGGAACGCTCGGTCGTGGGAGACGACCAAGACAGTGCTGGGGTAGCCTTGAAGATAATCGGCAAGGAAAGCAATCGAAGGAACGTCCAACATGTTGGACGGTTCGTCAAGAAGAAGCAGGTCAGGTTCACAGAAGAGGGCTCGTGCCAGCGCCAGACGCATTCTCCAACCACCGGAGAAGGTCTTGGTGGCAAACTGCTGTCGCTCGGGAGAGAAACCGAGACCGGCAAGAATACTGGCAGCTCTCGGTTCTGCCTTGTCTGACTCCATCTCCGTTAGTTTCCCTTGGATATCTCCAAGCTTGTTATCCTGGGTTTCCCTGTCGCGGTCGATCCGAGCTGCATCCGCAGAAGTGTCGGCCAGGCCAGCCCGCTGGGCTTCTAGCTCTGCTAGGCGCGCCGTGATTTCCTGCGAATGTTAGACAATGGAACTCGGTTGAAGTCAGGCTGGACTACTTACATCCTGCTCCCTCAGGAGAACCTTACGCCACACGTCTGCGTCAAGCACAGCTTGGATAGCTGGGGTATCGTCACCGGTAATCTGGCCACGTCAGGTACAATATCGTCGAACGGTCGTAGGGAAGACTCACCTCCTGCTCGACGTGCAGAATAGAAATATGTGTAGGAATGGCGACTTCTCTCCTGGAGAGGGCTCGGAGCAGCGTGGATTTACCGATACCGTTGTTACCAACCAGACCGTAGCGGCGACCATACGCGAGGGTGAGGTTGGTGTCTGTAAGGATTCGGAGTCCGCCGATGGAAACATCGATGCTGTCCAGCTTGACGTCCTTGGTTTTGGTCCCTGAGCTGGCACCCAGCTGAAGCGGGTTGACAGCCATGTAGAACTCCTCGTAAGACTGAGTAGATTCGGGCTGCTCGAGCAGTCTCGACGCCTCGTACTCGACGGTCTTGTAGGTCTTCTTTTGCTGCTTGGATGCAATCTTCTTCTCGGCTTTCTCGAGCTTCTTGCGGTCGACCTTGGATTCAACCTTTCTGACATTGGCTGATTCCAAGTCGACGCCACCCGTGGCAACCGCCAACGTCGACGACATGTTGCGCTGCGAGCTAACCTGGATGCTGTGGTCGAGACGCTTCACAAGCGAGGGCCCTCTCTTATCACTACCATTTGCCTCGATGTACTTGCCAACCCATTTCTCCACGAGTTGCTTGATCTTCTCCTCCACCTGAGCGTTCGCATCGCCGGATGCGGACAGGAGCAGATCAGTGACGGCCGAGGCAGCCTCAGTCAGAGGAGAAGGGCCAGTAGGGTCCTCCTCATCCGACCATGCAGTGGATGCATGGGTCAGGTAGCCCACGGAGTACTCGGAGACCACGGGGTCGATGTTGGGCAGGATAGCCCTGATATCAGTCTCCATCTTGGGATGTGGCGCAGACCTGGGTCAAGAGGGAAGACGTAGGTGGAAAGCTTCGAGAAGCCAGTGAATGAGGGTAGTGATCAACGAAAACTGCCGGTGCTGCTATACTGGGCGCTTACAACCGGTGTGGCTGGATATGGGGGCAGTTAGACGGTCTGTTCAGCGTCCACACTTGATAGTTTTGCTGTGGTTTGCTGGCTGGTGATGTGCCCCGCCAAGGCTGTGGACTGTGGTCGTTGAATTTTTGTGGGTGCCGGCCCGCGTCGGACCGGCGAAGCACTGGTAATATCGGAGCTTAAACCCGCCGAGGGCCGATCAATGGAGGCAGCTTCAACTTTCAAGTCCGTTGACACCGGCCATGATGCGACTTGGAAATCGGTACAAGTCGAATTGTTCCATGTGTTGTTCTATGCAACCCACTTGGTCTATTGATTTGATTCACTTGGTTTTCAACTGTGAAGTCTTTGGTACTATGTACTTCGACACGGGAGATAATAACACGCCTTACCGAGCCCCCTTGGCTTTGAAAGACCAATACGCTGTGCCACAGCTAAGGGCTTGAATATTTCTCCGGAACCTCAATCTCCTCCTGCAGTAGTCCAAGTATTTCGAGACAGCCTCATCGATTGATGACTGGCGTCGCGGGCTTGCGGAAAGTAATCATGGCGAGACGTTGTGGTCAGAGGAGACGACGCCAATACGAGCACAACTGGCGGTGAGCCTGCGAGGCAGCGATAATCCAGGATGATGCTTCCGCCAACTCCAGTTTTCCGTTCCGTGCCAAATTAACGGGCTGCATCCATCGCCCGATTGCCCCCTCCCCCGTGACATATCAGCGACGCCCGATTCTCCCACAAGTCCCAACCAAGATGCCGCAGACGCAGCCTGCATCAGGGTTCGTCTGTTCGCAGCCACCGTGGAGAATTCGTCCGGTCAAGGCAGCCAGTCCGTTGTCCAGACGCAGGACGCCTTCCGTAGTTGAGAGCTCGTTGGGCGCCGGCAGTGCTGCTACCGGCCCTGTCCATGGCAAGCCTCCTCGGAACGTACGCAGGAAGACCATCTACTGTACATACAGCAGCTTATCATCAGAGCGCCATGGCCCATGGACCGCGGGATTGGGTGGCCTCGGTCAGTCAGGTACGATGAGATGCCATGATACCAATGTGGGCTGCGCGTTTTCGGTGACCTCTCAGCTGGACTGCGACAAGCCAATCAGAGACCACCAAACCCTAAATACATACAAACGCGCGACCCCAACGCGCAACGACGCGCCAAGCTGGCCAAAGTTGATTGTTTTCTTTCGCTTCGCCTCACCAGTTGTCGTTCCGAGTCCCGCATTTTGCATCCGCTGGGATCTGCAACCCGATAACAGATGCAAACCATAGTCGACTGCACCACTGGCACTGCACTGGCACTGCACAACACTGCATTGGAGATCCACTGCTCGTGATCTCCGTAATGCAAGGCTCATGATGGGTTTGGCCGGGTTATTCTGCACGACAGAGCCAGGCCGCACATTTCACTTACAAGACACACGCTGCCCCTGCCGAGTCGCCCATTTGCCCTTCTCCCCCACTGTACAAGGGGCGCCGAAACAGCCTTTGGACGACGGCGCCACCGGCCCTCAGATGAGTGAGCGCCGTTGGACGGGCTCTTGTCAACGTCGCTTGGAGCACGCGACGGTCTATCCACGTCATCGCTGGCGCCGACAATAGCCTCTCCACTTGGCGGCGTGTTGTCTCAACGCTACCGGTAGCTTGGTCCAGGCCGGGACAACGTACGAAGTATCGATGGCCAAACTTGGCAAGACGGACAGCTATCTCCGGTCTAGAATTCCAATCGATAGTCAACAAACGACCCCGAGCTCACCTCGAGGGATGCTTGGGTGCTTAGGTACCTAACTAGTCACCCAATTGACAGTTCCTCGCATGCGCGCGCAGCAATTAGCGAGGATTTGACTTTCCCCGGAAGACATCGTTGGTCTCGGATCTGGGCTTGCATGCCTCCAACATCCAGTCTCCAGGTGTGCGGGCGGAGCATACGCCGCTTCGTCATGCATTGGTATGTTGGCATTATCGGTAGTTGCATGAGACAGGCAGAGCCAGGGCCGTGTGACCATTCCAAAAGCCTCTTCCAAGACAATATGTCGTTGCTGTTGACCAAATCTTTCGTCCACGGTGATCATGATCAGCAAGTTTTTCTGCGGGGAAATATTGCAGACCACACTTGCTTGTGACTAGGCCCGCAGCCAAGGAGCCTCAAACTGCCGAGTTGCCACCATGGACAAAAAAAGCGATGGGAGGGGGGGCATTGTTGGTGCTTGGTGGTGGCCTCGCTAGCTGCTGAAGCAAGTAAATAGTTCCAAACCTGGACCTGCGGAATCCCGACAAGCATCCCATGGCCTTTAAGTTTAGGGCTATCACCAGACAAGCAGCTCATCAATTGCGTCAGCTCCGATCCGTGAGCACTACCATGTTCATCGGCATCCTCAGATCCCGTCAGCAGCGGTTGCGCGGGTAAGGATGGCGGGTGGAAATTAGACAGATTGGGCAATTGGCATCTTCGCATCGTGGTAGGCTGGCGTCAACATATTCCATACATATGCTGGTCGGTCTCTTCGCCTCCGTTGTCGAATAGTTGACGCTGGTGGGTGCTTGATCCAGAACATTTGCTGACCGCAGGGTACGTCATGAAGGCGAGGAGATTTCCTGATCCGAAGCCCACTCGGACGGTTCCAGTGGCAAATGACTGGTTCGCATCTGTGCGGCTGACTTTGTTTCTTTTTCGCTCGACGAATACTCGTCTGCGTCTTGCGTCTTGCGTCGTGCGTCTTTGCGTCGCAGGAGCTGCTGCATGGACCAAGGAATGACCCGGCATACAGACGTCCCGGGAATGGAGAGACGACACCGCCCCGCCGCTTTTGTGGCTGCCTTGTTTCAGTCGGCCTTGAACCAGACCCTTCGCCGCCGTCCATTCCTACAGGTTCCGGTCGCAAGTGCCGTAGGTTCATGCTGCAGAAACCGGTTCGTGGTTCGCGGACTGGGCTCCAAGCTCTTGTCGGAGGAGGTCCCATCCCTGAAAATCGATCGTGCTGTCCAGCCTTGTTCGGACAGCATCCTTGGGGCCGGGGCTCTCGGAGGTGGCCACCCGCCTGGACACGAGGAGATCTCCTACAGCTCGCCGCCGCGCCGTACAGGCAGCTGGGCTTGCAAATTGCCGAACTGGAACATCTGAATGGTGCCCGCCTTGGAATTGTCGACCATCTCTGAGAAAACCCGACCCCGCTGGGATGCGCAAGCGCCTCGTCGGATCTTGATCAAAGGTCGTAGACTAAGTCAACGATGCCGGAGACCCATGACTTCCGGGCAAGCCAGCCTGCGAGTGCGAGGGCCTTGGAATTGGGCGTTTCAACGGATCCCGTCCTAGCTACTCTGACAGGGACAGGAATCCTCACGGCTGCAGCAGTCTTGGGACGGACTGACATTGCTTTTGCCATTGCTTACGAAGTACTTCGTACAGGAGCCGAGGAACAGGCTCAGCAACGCCATAAGCGCAAGGGAGTGAGACACACGTGCTCCCTGTTTCTGGAACGAACGTCCCTTTTTTCCTGCTAATTATCACACGGCACAGGCAATCAGCGTCCGGGCCCATTTAAAAGGTGGTGAAATATACTACGTGGACGTCGCTGGTGAGACCATTTACGAGCAATCAGAGACAATGTTGCGTGTTTCCGAAACACTGCACGGCATGTGGCCGTCCGGGCATAACTGGCCATGCTCTCGTGCCTGGCCGTGTTCCCACGAGCTTCTATTAGTCTGAGTCAGAGTCATCAATGACTTAGAGCACTCTCTCGCTCGTCGCTTTTGCCGTTGCTCTCCCTGCTCAACCTCGTCCCGCTCCGCCAGGCACATGAGATGATTGGTGGGTACATGATGCAAGACTTGCGCAACTGTTGTTGTCAACAAAAGAGTGGGGCTTCCGGACGGCTACGACGAAGTCGCTATCCCTTGCGCCGCCGCCTGTTAAATTGGCCTATAATTATTGAGAAGCTAGTTGCACCGTACCACGGTAATACTGTGTTTGTTTCTTGATGATTGCCTCCACTGCCAAAAAGTTGACAGAAAAAGGCGAGCTGCTCGGTGGTCTTTCAATGTTGTTTTGTTGTTGGCTGGCTCCCCAGCGGCCGTCCGCTAGAAAGCGGGGCGCGTGTCCACCATCAAGGATGCATAAAGTACCAAGGAGGAAGTGTGGAGTTAGTCGTTGGACGAAGCAAGCTGAAAGGTCGTATCTCGTCAGTGCAGGTGAGGACACTGGTACCGAGTACTTCATCAACAAGGCCTCTCCGGTGGCCTTGTTGACGTTTCGTCGTTTCCTCTAGGGACCAAAACAGAAACACACTCTCTTACAGTAAACACACGCACGGGAAGGAGGCCCGTTCGGGGACCCTAGCGTGACATCTGGGAACACAACGAGGGGAAGAAGTGTAACGTGGAGCGAGCTGCAGTTGTGTGTGTTAGTCAGTCGGTTGGCAGTCGAGCGGGAGGGTGGGTGACAGTTGTGTGCTGTCAGATAGATCTCGCAAGCTGTGCAATAGTTACAGATGCAAGATATAAAGATTGATTGATACATACAAGCACAACCCCCTTTTTCGAGACACAACAGCCTGCACTTGGGCGGTAGTATTCGTTTATCGTTGGGATCTGATTTTTCTTCAAAACTCTCCCCTATTATTATTATGCGGGTTACAGCCCCAAAAATGGCGTAGGGCTATATCATGTACATGTTATGCTCGGCGACTTATAATACTCATCAAAATCCGACACGGCCAAGACCACCTATGATAAACAGGCCCAACAGCCTACAGGCGAGGTCCCCAATGGCCACACCCATGCCCCTTGGAGGCTGTTGTGTTACCACCACCCGGCCGGAGATAGCTTGGCTTTGGTGGCATGCACGTCCTTCGTACACGTTGGGTGATGCAGATGGGGATGTGATTGCATCACCCAACGCCGGGTCAATGGCCAGATTTCGGGGCACGAGATCTGCTCTGGCCGGCGTCATCATCCCTCATTGGGAGTTGAGGGTCGCAATGTTGACATGGCCGCAGCAGCCGAACGGAACGGGTGACACGACAACGACGCAGGCATCTTCTGAAGCCTGAAAAGCAAACTCGCGCGCGGCGGTTTTACATTGCTTCGTTGCGCAAGCAACAGCACAGGGCTCTCATCTCGGTGAAGGGCTGGAAGGGGTCTTTTGTGTGCTCTGAGCCACCCAGAAGGGAACCTCTCTGCCCGTCCCTGTCAGGCGTCGTCCTCGCCGTCGTCTCTGACACCCCGGGGAAGTCAAATCGATGCCCTAGGAAAAGAAGGGTGGGTAAGGACGCGGGGAGGACGGGGACCGATGCGTTGCTGTAAGGAACGGGATCCTGCACCTCGCCTGACATGGCTCCGTATGGCTCTGTTAAGCTGTCGACATCTCCGTCAGCTCCCCAGCTCCCGCAGCGAACGCCCATCCATCGGATTCGCCTCCCCTGCGGCTCTGTTCCCCAACTAGCAAATGCTTTCTTTCCATGCTGCCTTGCACCACCTCATCACAGAAATGCCGCTGTAGGTATAGCCCAAGATGCAATCCCGGGGCAGCCCAGGAGGCCCCGGTGAAGTGTCCCGCTCCGAGTGTCCAGGGGCCGGGGGGGGGGGGGGAGTGGGTGAGAGTGACGAAAAAAGCGTCTGCACAGGACGGACATGGACGGAGTACGTTCGGATCGAGGTGCTATGTATGAATTGTGCGTCTGTGCCCGTACCCGTGTGCCGTGCAATGATGTATGAGAGGGTCATGCAAGTCGAAAGGTGGTTTGCGCGCAGGCGCTAAAGTCGCAGCTGGACCTGGGCTCGCTCTAAAGTCAGCAATTCTTGGAAAGTAGTAACTTTTCCGTCCCTTCGATATCGACTGGGTCTGCCCGGTCGTCTGGCCTCAGGAGGGAGGGATACGAGAAGCGCGACCACCGCGAGAACCACAGGCGGACAGACACCGAGGGCTAGAAGCGCCGAAATCTCGAGCCTCACATGCGGTGGTCTTGTCTCCTATCCGTCTGCATGCGCCTCAGCGGGAAATCAATTTAAAAAAGTTTTATTTTAGGGTTAATATTGCCGCGCGCCGAAGGCAATCGGCACCTCACTGCTGTGCGTTATGTAGGTCCCGGGGCGTCCAGATGCCGCTTCGCTGTCACTCGAATCCAGCTTGTTTGCTGCCATCCACTCGATCTAGAAGCTTCAATTTCTCGTGCTGCTGCAACGGGTCCAGCCCCCGGGCCGCGCGCGCCCAATCATGCCCCAGGTACTCAGTACGTTTCGGCGTCGAGCCTGCTGTGGGCTGCTGTAGGCGCAGCGCCGCAAGCCCACACCTCACCACGCAGGGCCACAGGCTCACACCTGAGCGTTGTTTTGGCCGCTCGCTACAGGCCCGCAGCGGCGGCGCTAGACGTTCAGTGGCTCCGCCCGCTAATATGGACAAAGACGCTCACGCAAGCCCGCCCTGGACCCCGCCGTCTCGGCGCCCCGGGGGGGAGGCTGCTGCTTGCTTGCTGCTATAGTGCAACGGGCGGGGGGTTCAATGGAATTGTAGACGGACGCTGGGCCCGCTGGAGCCCTGGGGGGCCCTGGCTCGCGGGCTTGATGCTCATCCCTGCATAGACGATCCGTCCTCGCCCAAATCTCACTTGCAATCTCCAGGTCGCAGGCCGTTGGTGCTTTGGTCCGCGAGTGCCTTTTTTGGGGTGGATTGGATGTTGCGGGTGCCGCTTCCTGCTGCAGTCGCCTGTGGCCCGGTGTGGTTCTGTGCTCTCTCTCGACTACGTAGTGGTCCTCCTTGCTTCCATCCGTTTTGCTTGGGCTTGGTTCCTCGCAGCTGGTTTTCCATCCACGACCAGTCAACTCACCTTCAACCAACAAGGGCCAGGGGGACCAGAGAAGAGAGCAAGCAGCCCAAAAAAAAAAAAAAGAGGAAGAGAGATCGCAAACTGTCTTTCTTCCTTCTCCTTCGTCTTCTCTGATCCGGATCTCGTCCCTCTTTCTCTCGCCCCGTTGCCTCGCACACGCCTCCCAACGGCATTTCCGTGGCGGCGGACTTCAGATCTTCATCACGCGGCCGCTTCACCTTGAACTGGCGCGTCCTTCGTTCCCCCCCCCCACCGCGCCCTTCGTTTTCGCCCTCCCTCGGCCTCGTCCTCGTCGTCCGTCCCCTCCCAAGAGATTCCCGAGGGAGCATCGCACCGACAGTCGCGTAGCCTCTCCCGCCGAGTCGTGGACTTTGTTTGTCGCCCTCTTCTCCCCTCGCCTCTTCTCCCCTCGCCCTTCTCCAGCCCCATTGCTGTTCCGAATTTCTGGGGCATTTCTGGGTGTGGTTGCATCGCTTCAACAACTCCTTCGACGCTGGGGCTACACAAGCAGGTCAATCAACCCGTCCATGGCTTGACGATGCGCATTCCGTCCGTATCCAGAACCACCGTTACCCTCCCCTAGAATGCTCGCCGTTGCCTTCTCTCTCGCCTGAGTTGAGAGTCCCTCGCAATCATGCAGGCCGTTCCGAGTGTAAGTTTGTTGAACCTTCCCCGATTTGTCTCGCCCATCCCGCAATTCATGGCACATGGCCCAAAGCCCATAGTCCACCAACATCAAATCCGGGCACACTCCCACCAGCCCACCACCCAACCATCACCAACCTCCACCTCGAATCCCCCGTGGTCTGGCAAATAGACTTTCCCCATCTTATACCTCCCTTCGACGCCTCTCAAACCCTCTTCTGTGGCTGGTGACCCAGCTTTCCCCTTGCAGCAATTGTTGACCCAGTTTGCCTTTCTCTAGCTTGTTGGAACGGGCACTGCTGTTGCTGCAGCGGCCAGCGGCTTGGTCTTCGGTCAACCCACCGAACCAAGCTCTGCCTCTCCCTCGCTCCGACCCGCGACCCGTAGCAGACGAACCTCTACCGATCGCGAGCCTACCTTTCGTCCTCGAGCGACCAACTTCCTGTTTTCACGACCCGCCACGAGTACCGCGTCGAACACACACGGCTCTCACTATCACACACTACCGCGGCCCACGACGGCCTCAAGACCTCCCCTCTCCCGCTACCAGAGGCCGCCCCAACCTCCGGCACAACCCACGCCTCCCCAAGTCAGCAGCAGGAAGTCATCCTTTGTCAGGCGAGCAGAGTCGCCCGCGCCCATCGCCGAGTCTAGAGACTCAATCTCCTCTAATGGATCGTGGATGAGGCGTCTGTCCCTACGCCCTTTGTCTCGACACGAAAGCCCCAGATCCAGCATCGGCCCCGACAACCCTTCCATCTTCTCCCACGGCTCCTCTGCCCCGATCCTGCCCCCCGGGCCGACCGCGCCTTCTCTACCCCCGAACAAACTGGTCAAGCGATCGACATCAACTCAATACAACGACGAGAACGTTGTCACGAGCCGACGAGCAAAGTCGCATTTACCAACTCTTCGACGACCCGCCACAAGTCATCAGCGTTCCGCGACGCTCCAGAAGTTCCAAGTTGATTCAACAGTGTCGACCCCGACAGAGCCTCACAAGTTCTCATTCGGCGATCAATCCCGACCCCACGAGTTCCTCGCTCCATCCCCGATCGCCACCCCGGTACGATCTACCACAAGAAGTGGATGGACCTCTTTTTTCCACACCAAGACGTCCAGCGTGAGTTCACGAGCAAGCCCTGGTCGTTTTGGCGACCTCAGCCCGCATGGTCGAGTTGTGTACTCTAAGCGCATCTGCACCGGTGACGACGATCGCCGCAACCGAGCCCACCTGGTTAAACCAAGGATGGTTTCAAGCGCCTCGGCGCCGCCGAGATTGCTGCCAGCCGCAGACATTCACGAAACCCCTCGTCTACCGACTCTGCCGGCTGAAGAATTAACCCCATCACCGGAAGGCACACCCTCCAGAGGACCACGAAAGTCCATTTCGATGCCTTTCACATCGGCAGGGAATTGGGTGTCTAGGACCTCGGGCAGTCTCCGCCGCCCCAAGCGAGGCGCTGAACCCAGAGTCGGAAATAAGCGACATGTGTCAGAACCACTCACTGGCGCGCAGCCCGGCGCAGAACCTCTGGCCAATCCGACGCTAGAATTGGCCATCTCTCCAGCATCGCCTGGTCGGCAGGGGTTGGCGCTTGGTTCTTCAGCTACCATCTCGTCGCTGCGAACGCGTAAAAGGAACTCTTCGTCACCGGCCCCCCCGCTTTCGAGACTTGCAAGTTTCCATGCGGATGCGTCGCGATTAGGGTCTTCCAGCGGGGTGCCCACCCATCAGCATCACCACCAGTATCCGCATCAGTACCAGCATCAGCACCAAATCCGGCCTAACCAACCCTCTGGAAGTTCGACCAGTTCTGCTGCCATGTCGCAACTCAGGGCGCCGCAGCACGACAGGACGTCGACGATGGAGAGCTCCGAGGACACTCGGGACTGTACGTCGGGCGACGACGACGACACAGACTTCAAGAGTGACACCATGTTTGACTCTTTGCGGACGGTCGCATCCGGCCGCGCACGGGCGGTTGAGACGCCCCTGGAGTCTATGTATGACGAATCGCCTCCCAGCACCGCCGGCAACGGCAAGACGAAACGCCTCTCTATTCAGGAAATACTCGGTAGAACCTGGGACGAGGATGATAAGATTATGGAGGAGGACGAGAGCGCTCCCACGCCAGTTCGCACAGTCCACCGGAATGAGGCTAGCTTCGCCCGCCGAGATATGTCTGGGCCCCGTTTCAGGCTCGACTCCTCACCCCGTGATGTTTCAACCTCCACCAAGGACTTCGCTCGCATATCTTTGGATGACGATTTTGAAGAAGATTGGGCAAGGGACGACGATTTCCCCTGCAACCCTCTTTCAGCTCCCTCAAAGGGAAGCTCGTTGAACTCGAAAAGAATCAACCCCAACGTGCGCCTCGCGCTCGCCAACATTAGCGGCAACGGGTCACTGGACATCAACGGTAGCGACAGTCATAGCGAGCGACCGCTAAGCACCTTGTTTGACTGGAGTGAGCCTCCGACGCATGACAAATACGATTTGACCGGAGGACGATCCGCACGCCCGAAGACCGCATACGCCAAGCAAGAGATGGACTCTAGAGGAGGCCGCTCAGCTATTCGGAAAGGGCCCACGCCTACCCATGTTCGCAGCCAAAGCGTCCCCGTTGTTCACGATTCTCCAGATGACCCGAAAACCGCCGGAGCCAAGTACGGCACGTGGGGATTGGGAACAAAGACAGTTAGCGAAGACTGGGATGACGATTTCGAGTTCAGTGGCAGCAGCATGGGCAGCAGCGACAAAGATGACAAAATGTTCGCAGTTCCAGAGTCGATCCGAGCCACGCAGCCAAGCGTCAAAGCCCATTCAGGACACATCCGAGAATTCTCCCTTCTCGTCAACGATCTGAAACGCCTCTGTCGCCACGGCCGGGACATGGAGATGCTGGACGGATCACAGAGAGGCTTGTGGAAGGAGGCAGAGGGTATCATTGCTCTAGCGTCTCCCGATGAGGATTCGGTAGAGGAAGAGGACGACCAGAAGTCGACGTCGTCGATCAACTTCGATGCTTTTGAAATCGACGAACGCTTTGGCGACGATGGATTCGACGCGCATTCCATGAACCGACTCGACGCCGCTTTCGACGGTCACGAACCCGCCATGTCCAGAACCGCCGTAGTCCGGGAGCGACATTCCCCTAGGCGACGATCCGTCTTCTCCCCCGAAGATGACATATTTGGCAACTGGTCATTAGCAGATGCAACCCATGGGTCGAATCGATCAAGCCGCCCTAGAACGCCGGAGAATCGATATCATAAAGCCACTGATGTGTCCGGAGTTGTGCGTTCGGTCATGGAGGCTATGCAACATCGCTCGCAGGCCGACCAAATACCCCACGACGACGGCAAGGTGCACTTTGACACCAACAGCCTCAAAGCCTTGGTCAAGAGAGCAGGAGATCTACGGGACGCCTTGTCGGATGTCGTCCGCCGGGCGGATCAGATCACACAAAGTCCTGCGAGAACTCCCCGACACGAACGCCAACTCGAATCGAGTCCCGCCTTTACTCGCGTTTTCGACGACCCAGGCTCGAGCCCGCCGCGACGAGTGGTTAGGAACCGGGGAAACACCTCTCTCAGGGAGGGCACGTCGACAGAGAACTCGCCGTCCTCCAGCCTGCCCCAACGGATGCAGATGATGACAGTCAGCTGAATGTGTCTCTGATGGAGACCACCCAGCAGGTGCTCTGCAATGTTGCATGGGCGTGTACAAAATATTTTGTGGATTTTGTTTGCATAGCGACGGTCTCGGAGGTTTAAGGTTTTTTGTTCGATTACATCTGGATGGCTGATAGGGTACGCTCGTCTCGATAGACGCTGACCGACCCTGAGGAGCTACGACATTAAGGCACTCCACCTGTACCCGAATATTCCCAACCCCGTCTGGATACTACTCCTGCCTTTTTTTTTTGGCAGATGGTTTCGACAACGCCTGGTTACGTTAGCCCTGCCAATGCGATGGCAGTGGATATTTGACGAACCCATGGCAGCTCACGGAAATGTGATGCGGTCATGATTTGCACGCCAAATGGACGAACATACGAGGCAAACATGAGGAGCATACATACACTCAATGCCCTTTATGAGGATACGCCTCTCTAATGAGCCTTTCACAAGTCATAGGTAGACAGGAAACAAACGCTACGGCGGTGGATGTCGATACCTTGTTCGCACGGGAATCACTTGTGAGGGTTGCCCTTTTTTACACGGTTATTTTCTTGTGCTGTTCCCTTTGTTGGCACGAGGAAATGTCATCTTTTCTTTGTTCTTTTCTTTTTACTAGTGTTCTTCGGGCACACATTAATGCTCTGATGATTTCTCAAGGACGGAAAAGAAGAGGGGGTGAGAAGACGATGTTCCGCCAGGCTCGAGAAGATAATGTCCTTCTCTCGACAAGAAAGGCTTTTTTTGCCACGAACTCATGCCACGCATTGCGATGGGGGAAAATGAGAAGAGAGGAATGAGAGGAGGAGGCATACATGCATGCAACGAAAACTTTTACAAGAGGAGAAAATAGGGAGAACGGAGAAGAACACGCACACAACCAAAAAAAAACATGGAATGCCAGGGATTTGCTTTTTTCTGTTTTACCCTTTTGACTTTTGGGGGGGGGGGGGATAACATAAAGGCTGGGACGGGCTGGACAAACAGCAACGAGGTACGGGACGGGACGGGTGTCGTCGGAGAAGGGGCAAGTGAAAAAGGCTTTCACGTCGCATTGGGCGTATACTTGTACGCTTTGTTTTGTTCTTTATGATTGCATGCATGGATAGAGCTTAACGGTCATGACGATTTATTACTTCATCAAGACTGAGCCGTGTGTGAGTGTTGTGAGGGAGTTTGGTCTTGTTCTTGCTTCGCAAAGAGGTCCAGCCCTCAACACCAACTCTCTATGTCCCCAATTATCCACGGCCCGTCGGGACGACACGTGCCCCCGAACAACCAACCACCACACCACATCACGATGATCACCAACTCCAGCATCGCGGCGCAAATCGATAGGAACGCGTAAACGACACCTCCGCATCTACTCGCCTCACGGGAGGAGTCTGCCACGACACAGACCCGACATATATCCGGCATGGACGCAAGTCGTCTCATAGGACCCGGGCGATCTCAACACCACGAGTTGTTGTCTCCGTGGGTGGGTTTTCGCTATTTCTACCAGGGGGGAAAACAAGACTCGCAAAACCAGGGTCATGAACGACGTGGTGCTGTGATGTTCGGCCGGACACGCAAATCCGGGCACGGACACGTGAAGCCGAACCACAACAAAATAGGTTCAAAACATCACACGATAAATTGGCAACCCCCCTCGTTTGCGTCACAGGACGAAGAAGTACGTCCAGATGGGGGATGCGCGTTTGAGGAGGAGGAGACATGGCACGATACGTTTACGGCACAGCACGACGACGCGGAAAAATGACATTGGCATGCCGACTAGGTGTGTCAGAAAAGGTGCCGACAATTACGCAACCCGGGCAGAAAGGCCCCGATTGAATGGACGAATTATTAAGATGCCGACTTGGTGTAAACTAGAAAGATGCCGACTGAACGAGGCACACAAGGGGTACTTGATTGAATGGACTAGGAAGACCCCGACTGGCTGGATCGTTGAGAATGGGGAGCAGACGGAGAGTCAAAGTGAAAGTGAATTGATAAAAATGTTCCATGCTTTTTTTGGCTTTCGCTTGCTAGACTACTACTACTTCTTTGGTAGGTACGTAAATGTGATAACGCTGGTATACAGAGGCTGAGAACCGGATCCAAACTCCAGGGCAGAAATAAAACAAAGAGAAAAACAACAAATATCCCAAGGTCGCTTGCGTCATGCCTCAAAATTCATCCGTGCGTTTGCTTTTGCACAGGTATTCCTTTCCAACCATTTCCAATCTTTCATTGTGCAGGGAGCGGAACCACATGCCAGTGTCCGAAGTCCCGTGCTTTGTAATTGTCGTCATGCGCCCAAACAAACAAGAAAAAAAAGAACATGCCCGAAATCCCGAGGTCACTTGGGGACCCCACTCGCGTCGGCCCCCGCATAAGTCCGGGCCGTTCCAGCTTTCCGGTCGGAGGTTCCGGCTTACCAAAGCGAAACCAGAGACAGGCCGGATCGGAGTGATTTGTCAAGCCAGGCCCTCTCCTCCTCGAGAGTCGCTCCCGCGGTGGCAGCGGCCATGGCAGCAGGGTCCGCCGCCCAGAGCCCCTGCGTGCTGAAGTCGCGGGGAGTCTCGCTGACGCTGGGTGCAAAGGCCGAGTGCGATGCGCCGTGGAAAACCGGCGGTGGAGGACGGGGCGCCAGCTGGCCGCCGCGACGCAGGGTCTCCGACGAGGCGCGGAGCTGGGCATCGTCGAGCGCGCCGGGAGTCGCAGTGAGCTCCAGGTAGCGATTGGCGGGTGGCGACGAAGACGGCTTCCACATGGAATTGTCATCCACAGGGTCCGTCATGTCGTCACTCAGGGACCAAAGTTGGTAAGCAGAGGATGGGGACGCGGAGGCGTCGAGGTCCTGATCCTTGTCCTGGTCCTTGCTTGCGGCCAGGGCCTCTTGCAGGGCCTCTCGCCACTGAGCCGGGGTGGCATCAACGCGACGAGAAGGCTTCGAAGAGACGTCGTCGGAGGTGACGGACGAGGCGACGGACGAGGCAACCGAAGTAACGGCGTCCAGGTACTCGCTGTCCGCCGACGACGACGCAACCGACGACGACCTCGGCTTGGTAGACGAGATGGCGAGCCAGTCTACCATGACAGGTGCAGGGGCCTGGTCCCGCACAGACCAGAGGCTATCTGAAGTGAGCTTCGGCAGAGGCTCCAGCGAGATGCGCGGCTTGCGCTTGGTGTCCAGCGCGGCGGATGCCTCGGAGGTAATGCGGAAATTGGTGCGGCGGTGCTCCAGGCTGAACATGCCCTCCAGCACCAGGCCGTCAATCTCCCGCTGTTCCTTGACCGCCGCCGCAACAGCTGCGGCATCCCAGAGCGGAGCTTGGTTCCAGAGATGCGTGAGTCCAAAGTCCGCAAAGGGCTGCTGCTGTGCCCGGGGCTTGCGCTCCATAGGCAGCGCCGCCGGAGATAGCGCGGAGGTCCGGAAATCGGAGCGCCTATGGCTGAGGCTAAACAGCCCCACCGGTTCTTCGTCTTCGACGGCGGCGGGAGCAGGCGCCCACAATCCAGAAGTGAGAAGCCATGTCTTGGGGGTAGTCCACAGGAATCCGTCGTTGCTGATCGGGATCGCCTTTGCAGGCTTCGTCCACGTGGATTGGCTCTCAATCACGGCGACTTCAGCCTCCCTCTGCTTCACGCGCGGGGCTTCGTCCTTGACGGGGAGATAGGCTGCCCACGTCTCTGCATCGGGATGGGCAAGACCGTAGGAAACTGGCTCGACGACCTGGGGCGGCGTCCACATTCCGGGGAGGGATGCCGTCAATTGCTGAGGCTCCTGGGGGCTCCAGAGTCCATCGAAAGAAGGCTCCTCGGGGGTCTTTGGTGGCGACTGGGTCCAAAGGGTGGTGCTCTGAATGGGTGCGAGCTCCGACTTGCGAGGCACGGCGCGGGCAGTGCTGTTGATGGGCAGGTAGGAATCCCAGATGGAGGCGTCAGGTTGAGAGAGCCCCTTGGAGGGGCGCAGGATGGTAGCGGTTGGGGGGGACCACAGCATGGCCATTGAACCAACAAGCGATGGGTGGTGGGCGTTCCGGAGCAGGTTCTGTTGCTGGGGAACGATAGACTGGGGCGACACTGGCAGGAAGTTTGACAATGGCGATGGTGAGTTTGGAGTAGAAGATCCAGGCAGTGATGTGATGAAAGAATTGGGAAGGACGGCAGAGATGGCGGAGGGGATGGTTTGTATAAAAACGTGCTCGTCTGCGGAGGAGGAGGAGGAGGCGTCGGCGGAGTAGTCGGCGGAGGAGAGCAAAACCCTTGAGGAAACTGGACGCGCTGGAACTTGGCGGGGTGCTAACTCCGAGTCCGTTTCCACGGCATTCAATGTCCAGGTCGCGCCAGGGGTGTGGGTGTGTGTGCCAGGGTGGGCTACAGGGCCGGGGTTAGGGCGACTCGCACTCGTTCTGGCGCTGGTAGTGCTGGAGCCGTGTGTCTGGAGCCGCTGGGGAACAGGACCTGTCTCATGAGCGGAGCTGATCGTCGTCATTGGCGCGCCAGCCAAGTGACAGCGAGGCCCCTCGCCGCTGCTTATTGATTCAGCACCTCCACCTGCTTGAATAAGCTCGGCCTTCGGCGACGGGCCCCTCGCGGCATCGGTTGCCGAGTGCAGATTGGCCTTGGCCGTGCCCGCCTGCGCATCAGGCTTTTCTTCGCGACCCTGCCAAACCCCGTCCAACCGCCAAGGGTCCTGGCCCGTGGCCACTGGCGTCGCCGTGGCGTGGGGGCCGTCGCTGCGTGGTGACGCGCTTGCAGCCCTTGGTGTCCTCGGGGTCATCGCTGGCGTCGTGTCCAGTGGTGTCTTCAGGTCTGACGATGCGAAATTAGTAGTGATGGACCGCTGTGCTTCAGGATCGTCCCTCCTCACAGATTTCACCCCAGAGCCCTCGCCGGCGGGAAGCCCGGTAGTCCTGTCTTCTCCGCGCTGGCGGGGCGCCGCTGCTCCCTCGGTGGGGAAAAAGGCGCCATCACCGCCTCGCTTTTGGTTGGGCTTGAGAAGGCTGGCAATCTCCCACAGCACTTCCTCGTCGAATCCGTCGTCCCCAGAGTCCTCCTCCTCCTCGCTGTCCGAGAAGCTGCCGTAGTCGCTGTCCCCATCTTCCTCCGCCTCGTAGTCGTCAAAGAACGATGTTGGTGTCGTTCCATACCCACCCTCCACACCCTCCACCACCGGCAGCCCCCGCCCTTGCCCCGTAGTCATCGTACCAGGCATGGCCATAACCGTCAATGGCCTCGCGGGGACAGACGGCATGTCTGACATTTCTCCCCAGGGAAACTGGAAAATCCCCAGAGTCCCGCGCCTATCGGGCAGTGGCTTAGGACTCTCCAGAATGTCTGGCAGAAGAGTGATACGCTTGCTTTTCCGTGGGGGCCTTCGTGCGGCCGGCTTGTTGACCTCCTCCTTCACGGGCTCCGACTCGAGTTTAGCCTCAACTTCCGTCGCAGCCCCTCGTCCAGAGACGGGACGCAATGCAGGTCGCCAGAGATGGTGGTGCGAGAACCTGCGTTCATCCTGAGGCTTCGACCACAGGCTCGCGCTCTCAATTCCAAGAGGCTCCGAATCCTTTCTGGCCCGTCGTCGGACCACATCTGTGGGATTCTGATCAGGCTTGGTCTCTACAGGGACAGCTGTGGTGGCAGGGGTCCAAAGGAATGCATGTGTAGCCGCAGAAACAACTGCATCAGAGGAAATAGGCCGCCACAACGTCTTGGCAGGATCGGGGTGCACACTCCTGGCTTCTCCTTCGCATTCGTTCCCAGCGTTCTCCCTTGACGAAATGGGAGACACGGATAAACTCGAGGCCATCTGCACGCTTTCATTCTTGTCCGCCATAGTCGGCAAGTCTGATCGGATGCCCACGAAGGTCCTTTGCCCTTGAGCCAATGCTTGCTGTGAGATGTAGCCATTGGTGGAGTCTGAAGCTTGAGATGAGGGGTGTCCAGCGTTGCCAGCAACGTGCTCCGGGAGAATGTGCCGGGATACCTGTTTCGTAGACGAGGCGGCCTGGAGAGGGCCTTCGCTCACAGGTGTCGCAAACGAGGGCGCGCCGCTCCCGTGCAGTAGCAGGTCTAAGTTTGGAGTAGCTCCAAGCGTCGATTGCGAATCCCTGACCAGTAGTGTGTCTCGAAGTCCTTGCCATTGATCTTCCTGCTGGCCCAACTCAGTCTCGAGGTTAGCTAGGAGGGTCATTCTCTCGCCCCGGTCACTACTGGGCGATCCTCTCCCGAACTCCTCAAGCTTTCTCAGCTGCTCTTGGATGATAGCTAGCGCGTGTTCAGGAGACTCGAGTGGTGCCGATTCAGTTTGAGCAGCCATCGGTACCATGTTTGTCCTCTTGAGTAAGAGCGGCGCCGGTGGGGGGACCTTTCGAGGTCTCTCGATTTGTCCTCTGTCTGAGAATGAGGGGCATTCTTCCCCGACCCGACGGTGCCATCCATGCTCATTCTCAATCATTTGTGAAGTCTTCGATCCCTCAGCCTGCATCCCCTGTGAAGTCTCGACACCATGGTTGACGGGCGGCTCCGCCAAAACGGTCGAGGACCCCTTGTCCTCACCCCGACCCAGTGGGGACGCTTTGCCTGCTGCGACCTCGGCCCCATCCTGTGCCAGGCGCATCTGCGGCACCGCTGGCACCGCCGGCACGTCGACTGCTCGGGCTTTTTGCAGATTGACTATTGTCACCGGGGAGTGGATTGATCCCCAAATGACTGAAGCCTCGTCTTCTCGGCTCCTAGCTTCGCTGTAAGGAGAAAACATGCTCAAGTCCTCGGCTGGAAGGATAGGCGAAGACCGTCGGTCGGAAGCCTTCTTGGATACACTCCTCTGAATTGGCGTCCTAGCGGAACTCGGTTTCGCTTCGTGATTGGTGTTCTGGGATGCAATTGACATCGCTTTCGTCAAACGAGCACTCTCCTGGGGTTGAGGAAAGTCTTCAAGCAGGATGGATATACTTTGAGTCGCCACCGATGTCCTTGTTGACCCATCCGTTTGATGCGTACCGCTGCGTGGAGAGCCTGCCTCCAACTTCTCCCCTGACAGCATCAATGGCAGGACGGGCATCTCAGGCACAGACCTTGACCGTCTCCTAAGGGCTGCGCTCGACTTCGCACCCCCGTTTTGTGGGTAGAACATCTCCATCTTCTCATCCCATGTCATGCTTCTAGTATCCCCCAGCTGAGATCCAGAAAGAACTCCGGCACTTTTTGGCAACAGTGGAAGAGGGAGAAGCATGGTAGGATTAGGAACGACGGGGAATAGTATCGACATCTTCCGAGAAGGTCCATTGGATAGTGATCGCTTATGCTCATGCAAGTTCGGAGATCCTTCGGCAGGGAAGATAGCACGGTCAATCTCGGGTAGGCGAGGTATGGGCCTTGGCCTGTGAACCATCGAAGCTGCTCTTAGCAACCTTCCCGGGGACATGATTGACTTGTCTTTGGCGGAGTCCACGACGCTCTTAACAACATCCGGGTCATTGTACTCGATGGTTTTCATGAACATAACTGTCTGCTCCTGAGACAACCCTTGCTTGTTTCCGAGCATCTTCGTTCGACTTGCCAGAGGGTTGCTCGGTAAACCAGGCTTCATAGTCGCGCTGACTGGTGGCATCGTCTGTCCTGATGGTCGGGCCTTGGGTTTGATCGATTGTTGCTTGAGTGGCAGAACCGATTTTCGCGGTTCCGCTGGAAGCGAGAAGTTGACGGCAGACGGGGGAGACGGTGGCTTTGAGAGAGACTTCGGGGTTGAGGGCGTTCGAGGCTGCTGCATAGAGTCCACTCGAGGAGGGAATCGCGATTCTCCTTTTCGTGACCGGCCGGTTTGCGGCTGGTCGGATAAAGCCTTTGACTGAGATGCATCCACCGGTGAGTGTCGAGGAGACCTTCGTCGAAGTTCTTCTACTCCGGGTGAGAGCATAGTGGAAGAAGTGGTTGCCGTCGAGTTATCCTTGACTTGTGATTCCTGAACTGACTTCATCAACGCGCCGGAAACAAGTGCGCTTGCCATAGTCTCATCGCTCGAGTTCAACGACCTCCTCTTCACTGCTTTCGGGGGTATCGGTGGTGGTCGAAGCTCGGTGCGATACGCAAGGGAGACTGAGGGTGATGGAACAAGAGCGGTGTCCACTCGCCTTCTCTCATTCTGTGCCGCAGTGGCCAGGTCGACAGTGGGAATCTTCGTCATGACTTTCTGCTCACTCGCTTCGCTCAAGACGGGGTTCGAGATGACCAACTTCGTGCCTTTCCTTGTGAGACGCTGTTGGCGTGGTTCCCTGTTGGCTTCCACGCTGACCGGCAGTGTTTGAGATCTCATCGGAGGGAAGAACTGGCCTTGCACGGGAACGCCCCCCATACCTGTCGTAGCTTGTCCAGTATACGGCCTCGAAATGAGAGGAAGGCTGCCTTTTTGAGCCCCCGGTACTGTCTTAAGATGCGATGTCGTCAACCGAGATGCGGCTCTGAATGATGCGAGTGCTTCGTCCTTCACCTCCTCGTAACGACTGGGAGCCAGGGTGGAGTCGGATGTTGATATGTCCCGGCTCATCAGGTCTCTAGTCGATTGAGTGTCTGGTCGCGTCGCATCTTCGGTCGGGTTGGTGGGCTTTTGCTTCGGGGGTGTAAGACTGTCCTTGAACACTGTCAACACGCCTAGAGACAATTAGTCGACGTCGTTAGGTTAGAAACGGTGTGAATACCGATAAGAATCGAAAGACCCGTAGCAGGAACCGCTGTGCGGTTTATTACATCGATGGATTTGATGCCCAGCATCAAAGGGGCGCTCGTCTGAGATTCGTAGTTAGACACCAATCTTCTATGTAATACTCACGTGAACACTCACTCCTGTCCAAATGGCTAGACCAACGATTGTCCAAAAGGCTGCCCTGCTCCGGCTCGAGCTGTCCGTCTTTCGCCGTATGTCCTTCAGCAGCCCAAAGGATATAAAACGAGCCAAAATGGCGGCCGTGAATCCCAAGTCGGTTATGAGGAGGACAATGCCAAATTGCAAGACGGACGTGCTTGTAACGCAGACATTGTTGAGTTGCGGCCGCTGCAGTCCAACGAAGACGCCACCGAGAATAAATCGTGTGATGATGGCTCCTTGGGTAGCAAGGGATTCGGCTGGCGTAACTCGGTCATGATGGCCGATAGCCCAAACGGTGGCTTGTTGGAGAGATACTCGTGCGAGCTGATCGAAGATGGTGGCGAAAACGATTGCGATCTGGCATCCCATTGCTGATTGAACGCCGATTAAAGTAGTAATGAAATCTGTTTGAGCCCACAGGGCAGATGTAGTAAGGAAAACGACGAGGACCAGCCTCAGGCCGTCTCGCAATAGCGAGGACGTATGGCCTTTGAGATAAAGAAAGACAGCCCCGGTGGCAGCATTGACAACCATGCCACTGTTCATTTTGGTCAGCTCCTGTGTGTTTTTCGGGGTTGTTCAACGGGTTGACTAACAATGAAAAGGCTGCAATCAAGACCTGGTTACTGCTAGAGTCGGCCATGATGACAGTCGTGACACTTGGTCAAGTGCAAGATGCCAGGGTAGATGGATCCCAGTCAATGAGAAAGAGAGAGATGAAGGAAACAAGCAATTAGGCCAAAGAGATTAAAGAATGGTAGACAAATGAAAGCATGACGGCATCGCGAGCAATACTCACGGCGTCACTTAGTATCGGTTCAAGCCCCGACGAAGAAGAGACTGTGGAAATGGAAGAGAATGAGATAGTGGAAGAAAAGCGTTGGGTTACGTTCTGTCTGTCACCTTGGACAGACGACCAAAACGGGGTGCGCTTGCACGGGTCTGACAGGAAGGGGGTCTCAAACAAGCGACCTCGGGTCAAACAGCGCCGTGTTCGAGCTGGCTCAGAACTTCGAGATGATCAAGCGCGGCGGAGGGCATGATTGGGCAAACGGGCGAGGCTGAGAGGAGTCGGTAGCGTATTGACGGTAGCATGGTTTCATATGAAACTCGATATGTCGAGGAGAGGCATGGATCTGTTACGGTGAGGGAACCTGAGACGGGGCGGAGCGGAGGGACGGACGGTGATCACCACGGCTAATGGGAGGAAAGGCGAGATAAATACACCGGGGTAATCGATATGCCTTGGGTGAGTAGTCTTTAATTAAGCGTGTCGACCCGTCAACCCTCTCTTCCGTCTCCTTCTCCGTCTCGTCTCCGTTGTGGTCGCAATAGTGGGAGACACCACCTGGGATGAGTGGTTCCAGTGGACGGGAGTGTCACGACAGCTGGGGGTCCGCCTGCTAAGATCCGGTGTAATAGAACCTATGGATGGGTTGGCTTAGGTCATAATGAGCGGACCAAACGACCGGCGCTTGGATGCGATGGATGGCGTGAAATAGAGGGCTCAAAATGGGACATTCGACGAGCAGGAGGAAGAAACCCATGAAGAATAATAGAAGAAGAGAATTGAATTGCCCGTCGGGCGCACGAGGAAGAATAAACGCCCAGCGGCAACACACGAGCTTCGGACTATGACCGAGAGTTGGGACTCGGACGACGGGGGGACCCGGCTGCTGGTGCGCAGTAGCGTCACCCGCCATGCAACGGCAGGCAGGCGAGGGGCCCAATGAGGTTAAGAAACCCAGGCTCCCCGGACGGGACGTGGGCTTTGGAATGCGGAGTCGTGATGGGTTGAAAATGGATGTTGGAGGTTGCAGTTTGCCATTACTTAGGTAATGCAATATTATCGTGGGTGGGAGGCATGGAGGGACTCGCAGAGAAAGAAGGTGCGGATAGATGGCAGGTGACAGCAGCCACCCAGTGGCACTTGCCGATGCATCTCTCTTACACACTTGCATGTGCGCGTGAGCTTTCACCCGCACTTACATGGTACGAAATGCACTTGCATTTAACTTGACTCGTTTCTAAGTTGTAGAATTAGCAAAGAGTCTGTATTTCCAACACGTCTCATTCTCAGTCTGGCAGTATAATAACAGCATTATAAGGAGCCGGCGGCCTCTCAGCATCCGAGGTGGGCTTTGATCTTGGCAGCCCGAGGCCTGTCCCAAAGCGGGCATTCTCATGCATCACTTGCACGGGTGCTTACCCTGGAGAAATCCGCAAGCACCACGAAATCAATTCTTATGAGCATTGCCATTATTGCAACCTCTCTTTTCTGCTGTCATGACCAGTACATTATCATATGCGATATTGTATTTCCCCTTTTGAGTAGGGCGACCTATACGAAATCCATGGGTATCCCAATCAATATCAAAGCGTGCCAAAGTCCCAATGCTCGAGTGAGAACGTTTATCGATTCAGCTAGCAATAACACCCATTTTAATTCCAGCACCAAGTCAAGCTTTCTTGTGCTTCACAGGTGCATGGTGATCGTTCCAAAGGTGCCACGAATTATTTACTGGCTTAATGCATTGTTTGAACTCACTACACACCATCTTTTAGCTCTTGTGCTTGTTTCCCCCTCGACATCAAAATATCACACAATATCAACAGCCCTATCATCCGCCGGCCTTTTCCCACCACTAAACTAATTAGTCACAGTCAACGCCCTTCGATCTCACCAGTGCCTTTCCATTACCTACATCACCTCTCATATCCCCTCCCTCATCGTACTCCCGGTCTTTACCGGTGGACCACGACAGCTTCGACCGGCCCGGTGTCATGAACCATCCCCAGAACGGGGCGTCCGTTCCCCGGGCGTCCAAACCCACTTCGTCCCGCCCGCCCGCTTACATGGTCGACGGAAAGCTGCATCCCGAGGACATCTGTCCATGCGGAAGCTCCGTCTATCAGCTCAAACGCAGACTCAATCTACTTGCCTCTCACGGTTAGCAGGCTAAATTTACGGGATCTGGATCTGCGAGGTAACAAAACTAAAGATGCACTCTGCGCAGACGTTCCACCATTTCCCCGCGAAATGACTCGCCAATCGCCGCGCGCGTGATGGTCAGATGCCGGTCCAGCCGCACCACCACCACCGAGGATGCTGCAGTGCTGAACGAGAACCGGAGCGGTACAAAGTAGTTGTATGGAGATGCATGCGTAGGTTCGTGTACCGGTGAGGTTACGGACCCAGCAGATAGACACACAAAGACTGTCCTCTGTCTTGAGGCAACTCCGCCAGGATTTTATCGTGGTGCCGTTCCGCTATCTTGACCTCTGAGATGAGTCAAGCTGGCTCTGTAGTTCCGACAACTTCGGCTCCGAAGTGATAACCTATCATCGAGAGCCTCTACTATAAAACAGCTCACTACTCCTGCTTGGGAAACAAATGCGAGACTGAGGCAAACCAGACAAACAACGACGTCAACACACCCGTTAACAATACTACTCTCACCCACCTTCTCAACAAGACCTCACAACAGCCTCAACAATGGGCCGCTACGACCTCGAATACCCCAAAGAGGCCACCAACACGGTGAAGCGCCTCAACGACCGCGGCGTTTACGCCCTCAAGTCGATCCACGGCATCGTCAACTCCGCCCAGATCCTCCACGTCTCCTTCAACACGCCCTCCCAGCCCTTCCCCGTTATTCTCCCCATGATCGGCCAAATGGGCTCCTTCGGCCGCCCCAGCGCCGACCTCGGCGACCCCCTCGACCTCTACCTCCACGGCTACGTCTCCTCGCGCATCATGAACCTCGGCCGGGCCGGGTCCGAGGGCGACGAGGCCAAGGGCATGCCCGTGTGCGTCGCTGCGTCTCACGTCGACGGCCTTGTCCTGGCTATCTCGTCGTTCTCCCACAGCTACAACTACCGCTCCGCTGTTTTGTTCGGGCACGCCACGCTCGTCACCGAAGAAGCTGAGAAGATGTACGCCATGGAGCTCATCACCGACAGCGTCGTCCCGGACCGCTGGCGCCACACCCGTCTGCCGCCTACCAAGGCCGAGCTCCAGAGCACCGGCATTCTCAAGGTCCGGATCGCCTCCGGTAGTGCAAAGGTCCGCGCCGGTCAGGCCCACGATGACAAGCACGACATGGAAGACGAGACTGTGCGAGACACCGTCTGGACCGGCGTTTTGCCTATCCACCAGACCATGAGCGAGCCAGTTGCAAGCCCGTATAACCGCGTCGACGTGCCAGGCTATATCTCCGACTTTACCAATGACTTCAATGGGGACAACAAACAGCAGTCCCTCGACGCCGCAAAGGACCAATAGGATAATTTTAAAGAATATTGAATTGTGCTCCAAAGGGAGTTTCGCTCTGCAGGTATCGTGCTTCAAGTTGAACGACGGGCTATGAATCATACTGGCCCTACATGACTATATTATACAACCGTTCTTAGCTTTAGAATAAATGAACCCGATAATTATCTTTACCACAGCTCCCAGATCTTGGCCGGGATCACCGTCCTCATAATCGTCCAATGACCCACTGCACTCTTCTGATGCAACTTGGTCACCTTGGCAGTGTTGTTCTTGGCGAGGATGCTCTTGTCATCGCCCTCGAGCCAGACAGACTCGGGGATCTCGTGACGCGGCTCCAGGAACACGTGTCGCGCGCGGCTCTCGTGGTAATCTTCCCGAACTGGTTGACGGAAAGCGAGTTTACCCGGCGTCTTCTGACAGAAAATGACCATGTTAATGAAGTCACTACCCCATGCCTCGACGACGGTCTCAACCAGGGGAGCCTCGCGGAAGACGCGGCATGAGGGGAAGACGTGCGTGATGGTACGGATAATCATCTTGGGGGTGGCGGCACCAAAGTCGCCGGCATAGTTCTATGACAGAGTTAATATCGAACATCACTGGGGTGATCATCTGGGGCAAGTTGGCTTACAATAGCAATGACACCGTCGTCCTTGAGTAGAGCATTCAGGCCCTGGAAAAACTCCAGGGTGAACAGATCAGCCGGCTCCGCACCGCCGGTGAAAACGTCGTGGACGATGTAATCAAACTTGGTGGTTGATTCATTGGCCAACTTGGCCGTGTAGCTGATGGCGTCCGCAATTACAGGCGGGTTGTTTTCCCGCAAATCAAAGTGCTTGGCAGCAAACTCGTGAACCACTGGGTCAATCTCAACAACAGTCGTGTTGATGCCATGGGTGACGAAGGAAGACGGTGTAGTTCCGATACCAAGACCACTGATCATTGATGTTAGCACGCTCAGTTCTCCCGACGTTGTATCGGGCCACTTACACGACGAGGGCGCTCGCCTCACTGTCGAGAACCGGAACCTCGCGCTTGACCAGACGAACAGCCTCAAGCATGACGAAGACGCCGTAGATGGGCTCAGAGATGATTGGTCCCTTATAACGCACCCACTCGCCTCCCAGAAGACTATGGTCACATCGCAGAACTCGAACTCCTTTGTCAAGGTCCTCCAAGACGGAGACATAGCCCGTCAGCGACTCGCGGCGGTCCAAAACAGTCCAGTTCTCTGCCCTCAAAGTGCTGTTAAGCAAACCCGTACCCATGGGCGTCATGACATGATGGTTGAGCATAGCCGTGTGCAACAGCGCAGGGATGGCCAGCACGAGAAACTTGGATGGCGCGAGGACGGTGTATACCGCCGCCAGCAGCATCTGCATACCGACGCGAGTCAGAACAAACGTCTGGCCTACAACGGCCTGAAGCTGCGAACCGGCGACCCGCTCGGCCAGCTTGAAGAATCCCCAGGAGCCGATGCCCGGGGCGGCGTCGGCTACAAACTGCGGCAGGGCGCTCAGGTCGGCGCGCTCGAGATAGTTAGCCACGACGGCCGCGGACACGGCGGCCAGCGGGAACAGTGTCAAGCCCTCGATGGCCAAGGGACCCCACCAGGAGCCAAGCTTCTCACTGTGCTGGCTGAGGAAGAACTGCACGACGGGGAAGTGCAGCGCCAGCAGCGGCAGAAGCAGCTCCGAGGAGAAGGGCAGCGCGCGGTTCAGGAACAGGTTGCCGGCCCAGCCGACGAAGCAGCCGGCCATGAGGACCGGCGCGTGCGGGATGCCAGCGGGGATGGCGCCGAAGACGGGCGACAGGGCGAGCTGCGAGGCGTTGGACGCGGCGCCGAGGAGAGCCAGCACGAGGGCCGTCTTGACGAAGAGGGACGCTTGTCCCAGAGTGCTCTTGCTCCAGCTGTCGTTCTTGGCCTTGGCCGCGAGGTTCTTCAGCTCCTTTTCGAAACGCCGAGGTGTCTGGCCGTCTGGCGCACCAGTCGCCTTGGGCGCAGCCGCCGCGGTCTTCTTCTTGGACGCCATGGTTGAATGGTGGAAGCCAGCCGAGAAGCGAAACGCGGATTCCAAAGTATGTACAAGAGGCAGAAGAAGAAAAGACGATGCAAGAACAAGAAAGCAATAAGGGATGAAGGATGGCGGATTCGAAGTAGCAATCGCACGACGACTTCAAACGGCCCGCACCTGAAGCTCCGTTGATTTCGTCCGTGTTTCAGCACATTGTTCCGAAGGCATACGTGGAGCTAACGCCTCGCAGTTTGACCCCAAAGGACGGCGGTTCGTGGCTGGTGTTGTGGCTCATGCTGTCAGAAACCAGGCGCAGGGACCAGGAAACGCCCCGACCGCAACGGAGAGTTAAACGGTGAGCTTATTTTTCGCACCAATGACGGAGTTACGCGCTCATCATCCTGGCCAAACCTGGGCTTCAATAACGGCTGACGGGTGGTCAACTTCCCCAATTCTTCCTGGACGCTGCAAGAACTAAACCCTGAGCAAGGGTCCATAGCCTCCTGCATGCTAAATTGTGACACTAACTGAACGACTCTGTACCATGTATGTATGTAGAAACCATGTTGATAGGCATTCAGTCTGTCCCCAGTCTACTTCAGATCTTCCTGAACTAAGTACGGCTCAATCCATGTGTGGCATCCACGAATGCGATACTCTAGCAGCCCTATGTAGAAAGAACATGCTCACTCATTTTCCGTCCAATTGTTCACCCTACACACCACATGCAAGCCCTGGTTTCCACAGAGGCCAGATCTCATCTCTGACCCAACCGATGTTCAAGCCCACGATCCTCACGTGGCATCCCTCCCACCTCACGTTCCGTCCCTCCACACCTAAAGTCAATCCACGAACCACACTTCCACAGCCCATTCCGGTCACACCATCTTGCGATCTTGTGACACCCACGTCTCGCAGGAGGCTTCATGCACAATTGCCTAATCCTTTCACCCACCGATTGTATCCAACGCGCTGAGTATTTCCCTCCGCCCCTTTCACAATTTATTTCCAGAACCAGGGATTGCTGCGAGCTCGGTGAACGATTTTGCTGAGGAGAGATCGGCATTGGGGATGCCGAGTTCAATTGCAAGTTCCAGAAATCACCTGCGATATCTAGGATGATGGCTTGCAAGTCTGCGGTAAGGTCGAAGAGGTGGTTGGAGTCACTGCGGTAGCCAGCATATAGGACTACGGAATAAGTAAGTGGTTATGAATCCTGATAATTCGGACTGGCTGTTAGACTCAAATCCGTTATTTGGGTACACAAATAGCAATACCTACGATTCTATCTGGTTGATGCATTACCAGAGCTGCAACGCTTTCACTCAGAGTGACATTTTCTTACCGATTCGATTGTTCACTAACACCGCAAGACAAGATTCGTTGTTTTACATTCAGCAGAGACCAAGTTCATATCACAATCATCTACCAACATACGCACATACCCAAAACAGAGACGGTGACAAAACGCCGAAACTGGATGGCTGCGACGGCTAGTGGGGCCGCTCCGGAGGGTTCGGCTCCGAGGCGGGGTTGAGCGTGCGGGGGCCGAAGTGGGGTTGGCATCCTCCGGAGGGGTTTCCATGCACCAACGATTTGTAGGCGCATTTGTACAAGAAAGATTATAAGAGGCAATCATGACTCGTTGTTTTGAAGAAAAAAAAACATTCCGACTCGGAGCATGAGGTAATAATACTTAATTGCTTTGCGTATGACAACCTGAAGCGTCATAAGACGTTGCTAATATCATGGTAGTGATACCATCTTCGTTTCTCCGACATCTCATAACAATCTAAGCATCATAATTCGATCCTTCATAGTCAAAATCCTTCCAGCCCAGATCATATCCCGTTCCTAGCCAATCCGTCCCCTCCAATTGAAAACTCGAAATGCCTCGGGACCCTCCCCCAGGGGGGCGCAGCCGAGAAGGTATCAATCATCTTCAAAAACCCCTCGAAACCAGAATAAACAAAGACGAGTCCAAAAAGACGACAAACAAACATGCCCAAACAACTCCTCTGCCGTGCCATAACGCAATGCAGCAACAACGACAGAAACGCCTTGAATAATGCATGCCGTCGCCAAGTCTTTTGAGTCCCAAAACACCCCAAATCTCGGGGTACGGCAACAATAACCACTCCGATATCATGCCTTGCCACCCCCTGCTACTGCTCCCATTCGTTTCCCTCATCACATTTGTAAGGGCTCATCTTCCATATCATCATCACTACTATCATATTCCTCCCCACTGTGCGGAGTATGCATCTCGCTGACGTCGGCACTGGCGAGGTTGCTCAAGCTGTCAAGGATTCCACCACCGCTAAAAGCCGGCGGTGCCGAGGCGGACAGGTCCGCGAGGCTCCCGTTCCGGCTCATGGATGGCTTTTCAGGGAGCTGCTTGAGCAGGCCCGTCGAGATGTCGAGCATTGTCATGGCGAACTCCGTCAGGCCCGTACCCTCCCCAGGCTTTGAGCTCACCGACAGGGTCCAACGGTACTCCCCGAGGCGTCGCCTGTACCAATCGGCCTCCTCTCGTCCCGGTGACGTAGCCCAGAGCAGGGAGCCAAACGTGCCAATGAGAGCAAAGTTGGTCTTGGACGCAAAGTACCAGAATGACCGGAGGTGATTGGGCGTAAGGCGGTTGACAAAGTCCATAGCAGAAATGAGGCGAGCCTTTGCAGCGCTGCGACAGATGTGTTGAACATAAGGATCCACCGACGAAGCCGCCGAGGCTAGAGACCTGATGATGCGCCGGTGCAGTGTGATTTCCGCCGCGAAATAGGCTAAATGGAGGTATCCAATGCTGGAGAGTCTGGTGGGCGTGGGATTGCTAGACGAGTACGAGGAATCCAGCCGGATCAATTGAGGTAGTCCTCCATACCATTCCTTGAGCTTAAGCTGGATTGGCTTCGCCAATGACAGCACGAGTTGTGTGCCCTGGGGACCCGCGTTCGTGACCGTCTGCATTGCCTGCAGCGTGTAGAACGTGTCAAGAATTTCGGACAAAATCTCGGAAAGCTGCACCACTCGCGTAAACAGCAACCTGCCTCTCTCAACGTCTAGCTTCTCATCGGGATCGTTCTCGTCCCACTCAACGTCAGGGAAGTCGTTGGACGTGAGAGCCTGAACTCCCCAGTTCGACGAGAAGATGTGCGATGGCCGGCCATGTACAAGGGCACCCCATTTATCCTGCATATACAGGGCCCATGCCAGGCGCTTCCTCAGACCCTTTTCCCATGGCGGTATTTTCCATCCCGAGCAGTCCAGATGTAATCCCAGCTCGTGCCCTAGGGCTACGAGTTGGGCCGTCGGGGCCCACTGATCACCCTCGGGCCGCTGCGACAGCAGCAGGCCGGCTTGTATAGTGGACAGCTTCGGTCGGAAGCAGGCATCCTCCAGGGTGGTGCGTACGATGCTTTCGAGCTCTCTGACGTTGGGGCGGGGTAGGCGAGCGAGCTCCTCGCTTTGGTCCCACCAATTGATGGCGAGTATATAAACGGCGGCGAGGAGGGGCGGTGAGAATTCTCGGTAGGAGCGCTCGTATTTCTCTAGGAAGACGTGCTTCTGGATGATGGGGAAGCCGGGGTGGATGACGCGGAAGTAGATGTCGATGAGCTTCCGACCGTGAGGTCCCACGATGGACTCGACGTGGTCGACATCCTGCGTCACATGCTCGTGCCCGGGGGTGCTGTGGTCGGGCAGCATCAAGAAGGTGTCGTGATCGCTGACCTTGCGGAGGGTGCCCCGGGACAGGAGGCTCTCGTCGTGCGGATCGAAGGGGGAGAGGTTGATGAGGGAAGGCTCGAAGTCGGTGGTGGGACCGATATATTGGCTGAAACGATCGTCTTGAAGTCCCAGCGTCCGCTTGAGCATGGTCGGGCCACCAACATTGGCCATTTCCTCTAGGAAGGAACTGCTAGCGGCGGTGCTGGAAAGACTAGAGTTGTGGTTTCGTCGCCTGGATGCAAGACCCGGGGAGCTGGACGAGACCAATCATATGTCAGACTGGAGGCTTGGAGGCAAGGGGACATGCATGGCAGGGTCTGGGAGGAGGGCGGAGATTTTCAGGTACAGTGCGTAGTGGGATTGGGAGAGGGAAGCGCGGGCGGGAGAGACAGAAGCGCGGGAGAAGAGGCGGAGGCGCGGGCGTGGGCACGGGCAGAAGTTCAGGAGAGGGAGGTGTGGGCGGGGAGAGGCGTAGTAGGACGGGTAGTATTAAGCAAGCAGGGAAGCAAGCTTGAAGCAATTGTTGATCTCTGCTGGCTGACCCGCGTGGGGAAGACAAGTCACGGCGGACCTGGCTGGGCATGGGTCGGGATGGGATTGGGGTTGGGATTTGGATGGGACGGGATGGGGAATGCGATAGGGAATCGGACGGGATGGGGTGGATGGAGGGAGGGACTGACCTTCTCTTGCCGATAACGTCGTCCGAGGCGGCATCGCCATGAAGCTTCCTCTTGCGGGACGGCGGGCTGCAGGCCAGGGAGCACTCGGAGCCGGTGACTTGGCACAGCACGCAGCCATCCTCGTCGTCGCTCATGATGCAGTTGGCACGCGAGTACCGGCAGGCGAGGCAGGGCGGAACGGGAGAGCTGTTGCCGCTGAACGAGGCCGGCTCGGTCGAGGCCGAGTTGGTGGCTGGCAAGCTTCCCTGGGTCATCTCGAGCCTATGGATGCTGTCCTGGCGATAAGCCGCGGGCTCTAGCCGGGGTGGTTTGGGCGCAATGGCGATGGGCGCCGTCCTCTGCACGGATGAGGCTGTGGACATGATGGCGGGATGATGCAGCAAACTGGACAGGACAGGGTGGGATTCCAATGCCAGGGCAGCGGCGCGGACTTGAGTGGAGGGTTGTGAGGGTGTGTGTGGACTTGGCCAAGCAAGCAGTCAAGCAACCTCAAGCAAGTTTCAAAGCAGCCTTAGAGTTTGTGCGCAATGTTCGTTCAGGGGCGGGCGCGGGGAGGCTTAGGACGCCCGTTGCCCGAGGATGAACGGGCGCGGAGATGCTTGAGCCGCAAGCAACGGGCCTCCCCGTGAGCTTGCGCGTGCGGCGGGCAGGTAGTTGGTGGTGTTGACCGGCGATAGACTCGGGGTTCGTGATAGCGATGACTGACAGGCCCCACGGGGGCGGCGACAGTGACGCAATGTGCCTGGAGCTACGACCAGTGAGCAGCGAGTAGCCGGTTGAAGATAGCTAATACAGCTACGTTATGCAAACGGTTGACGGAACCGGACAATCGCAGAGAACACGCCCGTCCGTGCCTGTACCTCGTGCCTCGTGGCTGGTGCGAGATAACAAATCTGGGGAAGCGGAGAGACGAGACGGGGGGTGGTTGCCGGAAGCTGGATGCGAAGGAGGGAGAGGGAGAAAAAAAAAAAAAAAAGATAAGAGAAGAGTGCGTAGGCAAGTTCCAGGTAAGTAAGTGTAAGTGGTTTGTGGGTGAGTGTGTGAGTGCGAGATGGTGGGCGGCCACGGGTGGGATCCGAGCGGCCGGGATGCTAAGGTAGGGAAGCTTTGATGGCGGGCGCAGATGGGCGCCGATGGAGACGGTCGTCAGACGGGAGACCGGGGGGGTTAGCTGATAAGGCGGGCAAGCGGGGAGCCACTGAGACGGGGATAGTGTTGTGGTTGTCAGTCAAACGAAAAAGGTATTTGTACTGGCTTTCGCAGCACGTATGTAATCCGAACGTTTCGGAGGAAGCTTGTGAGATAGCGAGGTGCCGATGAGGGCGGCGCTGCCGCAGCCTTGTGTTGCAGTGCGACGTAATGGCGAAGCCGATGGCGAAGCCGATGGCTGACCAGATGACAACCACGCGCCGCGACCTGAGATGCGAGGCGGGATGCCGGCGATAAAGGGACGCAGCCGGAGTGGGTGAATCGTGGAACGGTGCGCCCGCTGCGTGAGATGTGCTGCGTTTCGTCTTGCTTCTGCTTGCTCTGTTTTGCTGCGTGCTGCTCCCGGCCCGTCTCTACGTTCAGTACTGTAGAGGGGAGGGGGGTGTACGGTTGAGTGCTATGGACGTATGGTGTGCGTGTCTTTTGAGTGAGGGGCGCCTAAAAAAAAAGGATGGAGTCTGTGGCCTGGGGTCCTGAGGGATCCTGGGGGAACCGGGGTGAGATTTGGGATTGGGTTTGGGTTGGGATGCAGTGCAGTGCAGTGCAGCTTTGGTTCCCTTGCTGGTCTTGATTTGATAAGAAGGCAAGACAAGGCAAGATAAGGTGTCTCTGGTACGTAGTATGTAGCACGGATTTGTGCAAGACTGTGGGAGAAGACTTTCTCCTGGCCCTCTTGCCCTGGGAGAGGGGCGGGCCACCGAGAGAGAGGAGGGGTGAATATCGATAAGAGGCGCGAGACGAGATCTTGCTCTCAGGTAACGATGGAGACAAGGACCAGATAAGCTAGACCTATCGGCGTCATTGGGAAACGGGTGCTGGGCTAAAATCTCTCTAGATCGCCCGCACGTGTGCCACGATGTCGCTGACTTGCCGACGTGTAAGCAGGGCGAACAAAGCCATATGCGTCCGGAGAAAGGGTCAGACAGATGGGAATAACGGCAGTGAAAGGGGAGGGAGAGGAAGGAGGGAAAGGAGAAGAAGAAGAGAAGGAAGAGAGAGAGAGAGAGAGAGAGAAGGAAAAATAAATAAAAAGGCCGAGTCGAGGGAAACGAAGACGTAAAAGAAAAGGGCGACTGATCCCTAGAGGACGCTCTCAAAACGTCCAGACCCAAAGAGTGAATGGATCGGGGAACGAGGCGATGACAGACATGTGAGTAGGGGTACTTGGGCTCCCGCACATTATCCGGCCAGGGCCGAGGTACCCCAGAGCCCATCTCCAGGTCCAAGTCCCAAGCCCAGGGCGCACAGCCAGCCCACACCCCAAACGGAGCAGGGTCCAATGGGGGCAGGTTTGGGGTGTGGACGGGGAATGGGAATGGCAATGGGAACGGGAATGGGGAACTACGTACTCTTTTTCTTTGTCTTTTCCCGTTCCTTGTCCAAACATGGGAACAAGGCGAAGAGTCATGGACATGGGGACTCGACGCCCCGGGGGGCTTGGGGTTTTGGGCTTCGTCCAGTCATGACGGACGAATGCTTTGCGCCTGTCTCGCTCATCGCACAGCGCTGCTTGTCCTTGCAAGCCAGCCCCGGGTCTCGGGCTTCTGGGGGTTGCTTATTGGGGGCCTGATTGTCCTTCACCTACGTATAGGTTTCCCTTTTCCCCAACAACCTTCCCTTGTTCTTGGCGGTGCGCGGAGCCAACCGTCGAGAAGATGAAGACGGCGCGTCAAGGAGCTTTGTGGGTTTCTTCCTTGGCCGCCGTCATCGTAAAGAAAGGCCGAGAGCAAGTAAAAAGACCCCGCCACATGGCAAAAAGGGGAGCCCGGCGGGCAAGCAGAAACCATATTGTGTTAGTGCAGTTGAAGACGAACTCGGGGATTTGATAGATACTCCCAGGGAAAGCCTCGCGAGTAAGAAACGCCCCCGGCTCTTCGCTCAGTCTCCGAGACCAAGAAAAAACAGCCGGTGTGGTTTCCGGGGGAAACGACAGCGCGGAAGAAGAGGGGGGGCCCCTCGTCAGCCATCTGTCCACCCATCATGACCCGTCAACCACACAGATGGGAGAATATGGGGATGGATCCCGGCATGGGACGAGGCCCGCGTAAAGGGCAAATGGCAACTTTCGCGGGCGGCGGCGGCCAACGGCGTCATACCGCATCCTCTCGCGTCGGGTCGGTCCAGCAGCGTTCAGCGCCTAATGACTCTCTGATCACTGATCAGTCGAACAGAGTGCGGATCCGCCGGCCAAGTGCGAGCCCCCCCGGGCCGAGGATAAAGCCTGGGGAGTTTGTGGTAATAGGCCGTAGGCGGCGGCGGCGGCGGCGGCAGCGGGCAAGGCAAAGGGGCCTAGGCAGGGCCAGTATCGTCCAATTTCAAGGGCGCAGCAGGAAAGAGGGCGTTCGCGAGTCGCAAGCAAGCAAGCAAGCAAGCAAGCTTATCTCTGGGCAGAAGCGCAGAGGAGATAGAAATACAAGATAGAAATACATAATGGCAAAAGATAATCACTACACAGAAAACCAAACGAGGGACCACCACAAAAAAAAACCTCGTGCCTCAACCAGAACCACATAATAACCACTTGTAACTCGTCCATCTCGAAGCCAACCCCTCCCTCCAACTTGCGCAAACTCAAGGCTTCAAGGTCGCCGTGACATGGAGATGCTGCGAGGAGCATCGCAAAGCCCGTGTAAGGTGTACTTAGTTTCGCCCGTTCGACACTGCTTGGCCAGGGCGCAGGCAGACGCCGATTACCAAATGGAAAAGCCATCTCTTCCCTCATTCTGCATGGTCCGGCAGTTGCTCTAACGTAATGGCTCACAGGCCGTCCGGGGGGCTTAGGCCGGAGTCATCATTTGGGGGGGCCCGGTGGCTTCTGGCCCGTCCTGCACGACCGAGAGTCTGCAGCCCGCGAGTTAATTGCTGCACACCCATTGCGGCTTTGGGAGAGATATTCGGAGAACGATGAAGGGAGGAAGGAGAAGAGAGGCGGATCGATACGAATACCTCGCAGCGAGTTTCCGATGTGTCCTGTAGATACCGATAGCCTGTAGCGAGCCCTGGTGCACGGTCCACCCCAGTCCCAGGCGGCTAAAATAACCTTTCGCCCAGGGCGCTGGCACTGGGCGACGCAGGCCACTTCCTGCCTCAACTGGAAGTTGGAACCACAGGCCTTAGGTTTCCAATACTTCGCGCCTCAGGTACTAAGTAGGTAAAAGCAACCCGCCGCACAACTGCCAGTTGAGGCTTAATGAGGAGCCTCCACAAACTCGACGGTGATTTTGTAGGTAATCATTACCTACGCGGCATACTACTCAGCTTCCGTATCTATAACCCTCCACCCACCATCTCTATCAAACGCTGTCGCCGATGAACAACCGATCAGCGCGATAAAGAAGGAAGAACGAAAACGGACCAGCCCAGAAGAGCAGCTCAGGAACAATTCAACCCTTCCCAGCCCAGCACACACGACAAAGCACCGACCACGTCTCCATTACCCATCTTGACCCCTAGTTCCTCGTTCCCAGTTCCTAGTTCCTAGGTAGTACCCCGTCTTTTTCCCTCCCTCCATCATCACTGATACAACACTCTGCAATCTGCTGACATTCAACTGCTTTTGGCACCACGATCTCTAAACCCCCGCCAGTCCGGAGCCGCCCACCGCTCTCGGCATCGCCCCGGTCCCTTTCGCACCGAGCAGGTCTCCGGCCTCAACTCAACGCCTCCAGCCCCGACATGCTCCGATGCCGCCGAGCATGGGGATTGGGGAAGTCTCACTAGCCACCTCATCCATTACCATCAACTAATTCCCGGTCGGGCAGGAGGCCGGCTCCTCCATCCATCCTGTCGTGTCATGAATCGATAAGACACCGAATGCGTGATGCGACGCAATGTGTAACACAGCGTTCCCTCTTCGTCTCTCTTATCCAAACACCCTACGGATGATCGGCCTCACTGCACTACAACAACACAGCAGCATCTGCCGAGTTCCAAACAGTCCATTATTATCAACCGCTTCAACAGCCGCCGGCTTCCACACTTCCTCGACCAAATACCCAGCCTGTGATTGGATCTTCAACCGGCTCCATCTTTCTGGAGAACCTGCCACTGGATATGTATTGATCCGAATACGTCCCATGTCCCTGACGTACGTCCTCTTGGCTGTGCTACCAACGCATGTGCGTGCGTCCCGCATGCGCGCCTATCGTGGTGGCCCTGGTCTATTGGAACCAGCATCTACCCACCAGAAACCCTCCACCATACCGACCACACCCATTTGCTGCTCCGATGAAATCTTCTTGGCCTAGGAAGACTACCAGCAAGCACCAAGCCGCCTTGCGTCGTGGGGGCGCCGGGGGTGTGGTCCTTGCCCGACGGCCCATGCTCCTGCACAGACCGACTCATCGTGCCAAGACCGGGACCCTGCGAGACCACTCGGAGCGTCATCGTTCGCTCGTCCGGGGCTCCGGATTGAGGCTGTACGACGTCCTCGGCATGGGATGAGACAAACAGGAGGCACCGACATATAGTAGGGCTCCATCCTGCACCCACCAGGCCGTCGATCCATCGCTGGTGTTGGGAGCGGTGAAGCATTCCTGCGAGCGTCTTGCTTCACCTTTCTTTCCCTTGAGTCTTGTCCCAAAAATTGCTCGTTTTTCTGTCAAGCCTCTGGTGAAGCCTTGTCTTTATACCCTGGTTTGTGGAGCCCCGGCTTCCTGTGTCTCGAATCTGTCGCCCAACTCGCCAATACCACGTGAGTGTGGGGATGCGACGGTATTTTTATCGACATCGCACGAGATTTATCTCCGAATTGGGCACACAGTTCAATCGTGTTTTGAGTATTCTTATTCATCGTTATCGGTATCTCTGCTGAACTCTGGGTCTCTCTGACAAACGTCTTGTCGCATGGTCCACTAGGGCCTCTGGGGCTGCTGCCAGACCATCGTTCTTTCAGCATAGTGCTCCGTTGGTTCGCTCGACCCACGTGGCGGCAGCATCATCGCGAGTTCCAGCCTAATATCGAAGCCGAGTCTCTCATAAAACGTAACGGCATTCATCGTGGCCTCCAGTATTGCCGGCACTCGGTCCGCGGCAGCCTTAGCCTGCACCTCGCGCAAGAGCCTGGACGCAGCTCCTCGACCACTCCATTCGGGATGGGTACAGAGATACGTCACGTCTAAAAAAGCCTCGCTATCAGCAACTTGAGGTCCAAGAAAGAGATGTGTCGGGGAGTTCAGCTTGAGTTCGGCTCTGGAACTAGTTCCGTCGGCCAACCGCAGCTCGTCAACGGTTGACAACTCATGCATGAGCTCAACGCGGGAATTGTCCGGCCGGGCTTGGCCGCACTGCGCGACCCACTGCTCCCTGCTCCCACTGCCGCTCCTTTTCCCGGTGAGTCGAGTGAGCGAGTGAGTGAGTGACTTACGGTAATGTGCCCGGTCGCCCAGAACCTTTCGCCTTGCCTCCTTGGTGAGCTCTGCGTACGAGTCGAGGTATTCTTGTCGGCAGCATGCCGGAAATTCCTCCTCATGCTCCTCTTCTTCTTTGTCTCCAGGCCGCCTCTGCCGCTGGGTGTTCCACTTGACGAAGCCTACCATCTTTCCGGTCTCGGTATCCCGCGCGATCAGCACCCCTTTGTTGTCTCCGGCAATGTGATCCAGAGTGTCCTTGCGAAGCCATCCACGGAGGAAGTCCAGACTTTCGGTGTTTGGGAATTGGGCGTGCATCAGCAGGTTGGGGTCCATGGCAGCCAGGTGCGTGCTGGCCACGTCCGCGGCGTCATTCTCCGAGGGCACAACGATGTCGAACGCCATGGTTAGCTGTAGAAGTTGCCGAGTGAGTGTAAGTGAGCTCTGGTTGTGGGAATGTGAAATGGACCAACCAGAGACAACGGAAATGTTGGAAAACAAAGATGTCGTATTGTGTCATGTGATCCGAACGAAACTAACGATAACTACAACGGCTACTTCAAGTCCCTGTGCTGAGACCACTGCCAGATCGCAGAGAGCGTCGCTCTTGGTCAAACAAACAACTCATTATTTGATCTTGGTCTATATCAGGCAGTACGACAGTTGTATTTGCGTCCATGTGAACTAAGAAGATGCTCTATCAAGTTTCGGCACTGGCAAATATCGCATCAGCCGAACACCTCTAGGTTAACCAATAATGGGCAAGAGGTAGCTTAAGCGCATGCCACCATCCACAACTCGTATTGTAACTTTCTCATTTTCTTTGATACGTCATTCACTCGCTCATCACATCGTCAACAACTCCATTCAAGGAAGCTGAAGACGATTTAGTCCACGAATACATGACCTTCAAATCATGTCAAGGCTCCTGCATACGGAGCCAGAAAACCGACTAGCATTATCGTTACGGATTCTATGTTCTTCTGTCACGGAGTTCATATCCGCAAGATATACCAAGAAAACCAACCTATTAAGCCTTGGGCGCCGGGCTGGCTAGGACCCACGCGCCCTCTCTCCTCTGTACGTGTCTAATTCTTTCCGCCATGCTCGTACTTAGTGGTAGTGCTTGCCGTCTTGGCTTTTCTCGGAATCGTCTGAACCGTCGCATGCACACCATTCCATCTGGACCGGCGGTGCCAGGCGCCGGCGGGAGTTGTCGTAGGTGGGAAGCTCGCAGTCGCTGAGGGGGGGAGTGAACTCGACGTCTTCGAGCTCGACCTCCAAGCTGGGGACGGTTTCGATTGGGATGTTGGTTCCGTCAAGCTACGAGTAGGCGTCAGTTAGTCTTCCGATTATCAACTTAGCAGGGTGCTCTGGCTCAGGGACGTACCTTGACGATCTCAACACGGAGACCAGAGACGATCGTGTCCACTAACGAGTCGAGAGTGTTTACTACGGTTTCAAGAGGATTGTTGAGAAGATCCGAGAGCGAAACGCCAGCGTCAAGGGAAAACTGGCCGTGGACAGTACCGGAGGTCGGCTGCTGCATCACCACCTGCCCGGCAACCTTCTTCCCACCCAGGTACAAGTTCACGGTGCAGGGGCGCTCAACCTCTTCGACGTCGAGCTTGACGCTAGCAAAGAAGCGAGTGGCAATGCCGTCCTCGCCACGGCGCACCATGCGACTCGCCGTGGTCTCGTCGTCGCCGTACATGCGGTTGATCAGACGGGTGGCGTCCTGCTTCATCTGAGACTCAGACTTCTCCCAGTACTCCAGGCCCTCGTAGGTGTAGCCAAAGGTTTGGATGCTCTCGACGGACTCGGAGGTATGGAAGTTGTCCTGGTCGGCGAAGAAGGGCTGCAGCGCGGACTTGGGCGTGATGGTGGTTCCGGCTGGCGACATCCAGCGAGCGCCGCCCGAGTACGACTGGTTGAACATGACCTGGTCGGGGCGCATAGCCTGCCAATAGGCCCACAGTCGATCAACGTTGCAGTGGTGAAGCATACTTTGAAAGAAAAATGAGTTAGTTTCAACTCGGCGATCGTGCTGTGAGTCACTTACAACAAGGGGTCGAATGAGGAGAAGTCGGCCGCGAGGAACTGTCCACCACAGGCTCCGTCCCAATGGATACCGCTGTGAATCTGTTCCAGACTGGTACCACCATTTCCGGTTGATGAGAACTCGTCAAAAGTGTTCGTGTGCGTGAAGGCATCGTACTGTTGAGATTAGCAGTGCTTCAGGCCATCAACGATTCGACGTCTACTTACCACCCACCGCTTATACGGACGGTCGGCCAGGAGCTCGTTCGCGGAGTTGGGGAAGCTCTTCGGCGAGGGACAGCGGTAGATGCGAGCTCGGTTCTCGCTGTCGAAGGATCCGTAGGTGCCGTTGAGTGCCCCAGCAGGGAACTTGTAGCCGGAGAGCGGGTTCTCGACCTGGATTTCCCGGAGCGCGGACCCGCTGGGAACGTTGACGGCCATCTTGGAAGGGACCATCGCGTCGGGAATGTCGCTGGAGGCCCAGTCCCAAAAGGGCGCGCGGAGAGTCTCGGCGGCTTCGACGTACTGAGAGCGATATCGCTGGGGATATTCGTTTGCGAGACGTTTCGCGGTGGCGACGAGAACTTGCTGTGAATGGTTAGACAGTTCGTCAAGTCTCCAAACCGAGAAGATATACCTCGTAGAGCACGACGTAAGGTCGGTGCCATGTCAGAAAGAGCCGTTCCTAAATCCTGAGTTAACTTGAGTGCGGCGAATTTTGTGGTGAGATTGCTTACACCGTGGGGACAGTAGCCTTGCCATCCCTTAGTGTTCTTGTCGCCGGTGTTGTTCCATTCGACGTACGGCTTTCCGTGGATACCTATTTGGCAGTTTTAGATATATATCTAGACAGGACAGCATTGCATGAAGGCTTACCCGCTACTTGGAAGAAAGATAAAGGATCATCGGCGTCCTTGTTGTGCATGTCAACCAACGATCGGATATAGAGGTCCCTTGTCAACTTGTTAGCCAAAAGAACCCAAGACCACTTCCACAGCATCCAGAATGCATACCATTGGGCCCCTCCAGCAGCCTGGAGCTCATTGATGTTTTGTCGTAAGGGCACGGCGCTGCCCTCTGGCACAGAGATGCCAGTGATGGGATAGCGATCCTGGGCCGTGACAAGGGACGCGGCGCCCAGCGCTAAGGCCGTGAGAGAGAGTCGAAGCTGCATGACTGTTCGACTACAAGAGAAAAACAAAGTAGAATAGAAGAAAGACCCCGAGGGCGGAAAAGGAATAAGAAGGGAAGGAATAAATAAACAAATGAGTGTATTCCCAGTCGAAAGCTTTTTTCTTCCTTTTCTTTTTTGCTGTCTGTCAACCAGAAACGACTGTGCGACCCGGACAAGAAGAAACAAACCGAACCCGACGAGAGAACAAGGTGGGAGGGCTTTCGTTGTGTTATACCAACAGCGCCCGTCTTAATCACGATGCAGGCATGCTGCACTGCACGGCCAAGGATCGTCCTGTCAGCCAGCGAGCTAGACTGGGTTGTTTAAGGTACCTCGGGCGCAGAGCCGTGCGCGTTTCCTTTTGGCTTCCTCGTACGTCTGTGCGAGCGCGGTGAATGGTCCGTTGTGATCTGTTGTGGTTGTGTTGTGTTGTGTTGTGCTGTGCTGTTGTGAAGAGTTGAGCACCCCAGGGACGCTGTTCATCGTTGTGCTGCGGCTTCGCACACGCGACTACAGCGATGGGATCTTCTCGGTCCCTCGCTCATTCTAGTGGTCTACACAGTACGAAGGCGCTCTCGCAACGCGGGCATTGGCCGAGTAGAATGGTCGCCCGGTCCCGCATTCGAGAAGATCGGCCGGCACGGGCTTCAGCCCAACCTAGCGAGCGGCCTGTGACAGGTACAAGTGCGAATACAGACGGGTTCGTTCGGAACAACGGCGGCAGTGTCAGCGAACAGCAACAGCGCAGCGCAATTCGAAACGCCGATCGTTGGGCGGCTGAGTGCATCGCGGAATGGCTGGAAGGCAAGAGAGAAGAAAAAGAGTAGGATTTGCGCTGTTCTCTGTGAGTTGGTTGGTGTTCGCGAAGGGATCATCCCTCCGTCGGCGGCAAGTTGCAGATGCCACATGAAACAAGCCAAGGAACCCACAGGCACTTTAGGCTTTAATTAGACCAGCGGCACCTCAGGCACCCAGTCTTCAGCGCTTTGCTACCTGAGGCGTTACTATTTGCGAATACCTGCGTCTACAGAGATTACTAGTTACATATGTACTATCAAGTAGTAATTCAAGGCTTTTACGGGTACCAGCCACTGGATTGTGTGCTCCCTTGCCGTCACCTCCGTTGCTGGAATATTGGTGAGACCGTTTTCCCAGCAGGCCGCATTGTTGCCTGTTACACAACACCTTTGTCCCATCCCCCTTGGGATGATTGACGTCGGCCGCCAATTGCGATCAACACTTTCGCTGTGTGTAAATAAAGACAACCGGGGGGAGCATTCCGTGGTAACATCCGGGGATTGCGGCCAAAAAGTTGGGTCAATGTTTCTCACCGCCCCTGTTTACTGGAGGGGCCTCACAGATATGACGGCATTCAGGGTTTGATGGGGAATGGATGCAGTTTGGGACGGGAGTTTTCTCCTGTTATTTTTGGAACTTGCATGTCCCCTATTTTCCCTATACGAACCCGGTACAGGATTGTAATTACAGCAAAGCACACACATGCATGCACAATCCTACTTCCATAACGTCTTCCAATCATCCATGTACGTACCTTGCAGACGATCTCCTCTCTTCCCCAGCCGGAGCTAATTAGATCGCGGACAACGCCCCATCACGTTCAAACACGCGAGCGTTTGACAGAAACAACGCCCAAAGCTACGTAGTGACTGCAAATCACCACCGATATTGAGGCTGAACGCGGTGAGACACAGCCACGCTTTTTTGGTTTTGCGTCCCCCGCGGGATCCGTTGCCAAGCCCGAAGCCGCCGTCTTCCCTCGTCGAGCTTTCCTGACAGCTCGTGTAGAGGAATTAAGTCTACGAAACATCTGCGCGGCCCCGACGTCATATCATCACGGATGGATCCCTGCCCTTGAGACCTCGTCGGAAACAAACACCACGTTCACGTCATTGTGCCTCGACTTCTTTGCTTCCATTCGGCTAGACGGCATCGCTTCACCCTTTCCTACCCGCGCGCGACACAAGTAGGATGATCGACAACCCAACTTGCCCTGCATAAGTTACTCCTTAAGTTAGTCTAGAAGGTTCCGGTTCCTGCATTAGCATCCTTAGTTGGATCCTTCAACGACGTACTCTCTACAACACAAGAATACTTGTGTAACTCGCTCCCTATCTCATCGGCCACTCGTGCTTCTATTGTTTGCGAGTCAGAAGACGAGTAATCAAGGAGACATAACGACAGACACCAAGTACACGATTACAATGATGTGGAGACACAATCATACTATAGAGAGGAACTCGTCCCCGATTCATGAATCTGCTTCATGAATCTGCTTCAAATAGAACATCCACATTGTACAGAGAATCGAACTTCTTCGGACATCTTACATAGTACACGGCACACCCAGCTACTCCCTGTCTATCTTCGTTCGACCATGTCGTTCACCCGTCTCCATCTCCGACTTCTCTCAATCACAGCAGCGCCCGTCTAACCAAACCCGGCTAGACGCTTTTTATCCCCGACCCCCAGTCACTGTCCTGAGGATCTCAATCTCAGACATGTGGAGCTCGTCGGGCGTCATTCCCATACCATCTCGTAGGCATCCATGACATGTCCCCAAAACTTAACCTCGTTGATGCCCGCAAGAGTAAATTCCCTCATACACAGTTCAGAACCTTAAGGACACCAACGAGATCTTTGTCTCACCCTCCCAAGTCGAAACCTCATCCCGACATCCCACGAGGACCGCAGATGCCACCGCAGCGATTTGGTACAACGTGACCCTCATATGTCCCGTTCTAGCAACACCAAATCCCGGAAGCCCTCCATCCACCGCTTCGTCTGCTCCGGAGTCGGCTTCGGCAGTGGACTCCGGGCGTGGCCTCCGTAACCCATCCACGCCTGCAGACCGGCCTTGACTCCGACTACACCGCCCTGAATAGCGGTCCAGTCACCTTGCGCGACGACCTCCTGCAGCTCACACGCCTTTGCAACTTGACCGTCTCGATAGAGTTCCATCGTTCGGGCGCAAGCCTTCGGGGCAATGTTGGCCAAGCCAGCCAGGATGCCGTGACCACCAGCAACCAGCGATGGAATCAAAAAGTCTGCCGATCCTGCTAGGACGAGGAACTCCGGGTGTTCCGGGTCATGAACTTTCGAAAGCTTTCGAGTAGCTGCCGCCACTCGGTTCAATTTCCCAGTGTTTCCACAGGTCAACTTGACGCCCACGATGTTGGGATGCGCCGCGAGCGAGATGATGAGGTCGGATGATAGATCCAGACCACCCACGGCGCCGGGAAAGTTGTAGATGATGATCGGGATGGGAGATTTGTCCGCCACTGTTGTGAAATATTCTAAAATGGTTTCCGAAGCTGGGGCAAACAACGTGGCATAGTAGGACGGAGGCAGCACCAGGGCGTAGTCACCGCCGGCCTGCCAAGCTTCTCGGCAGTACTCAATTGTCTCACGGGTGCTCTGGCTCCCACAACCCACAACCAGGGGCATATGATCGAACCCGTCCTCGTTCAGGGCCGTCCTGGTAGTAGCGGTGACCAGTTGCCTCTCAGCGTGAGTCAGATGGACGGCCTCTCCGTTCGAGCCCTGGGTAGCGAGGCCAGTGACACCGGCGCGTGCTAGTCGCACGGCATGGCGAGAAATAGCGGCGGTGTCGACGTCCTCTGTTTCCGACTTGAAGAAACACATGGTTGGGACATAGACGCCCGGCAGAAGAGGTCGGAGTACACGGGACCCCGCATCTGCCGAGGGATCATCATCCATGGAGCTACTAGTCGGCGATGACGGAACATCTGTTGAAGGGAAGTTGTCGTGCATAGAGCCAGATGAGTTCCAGTAGTTGGTCTCGTAGTGTGGTATGAAAGACCCAGCAGGAGAGTGAGCATCGTTGTGAGGGGCCATTGTTATAGAACAAAGAACCACTGAGTTTGAGAATTGATGCGTGAAGAGTTGAGATGGTAGGAATCAAGCTAAGGGTGTGAAAGAGAAATGGACGGTTCGTGTAATTGAGTGAAGAGATGGCGGGATAGAAGCTTGGTTTCTGATGTGGTTGTGTATGTGAACACAGCTCAAGAGAGGGAGTGACTTTATATGAGCAAAAAGACCATCAGGATTCCATTGACAACGTCTCTATGTTGCTCGGGCTTACCCTCTCCCGCTGGAGTATCTCATCAAGGCTGGGGCGGTTTCGCCGATTTGGCATTGTATGGAGAGGGCGCATTCACACATACGCTGTTGGATGGAGACATTGACACAGGACATGGTGGGTCGGAAATTTCTCCTTGGTCCATTAGTGGAATACACCAAAGGATGCTTTCAGGTTTCCCGTTAGAAAGAATGGCCTGGCTGAGATTGGTGCGAAAAGATCAAGCGGTCAGCCAGCATACGTCAGCATTGCCGCGGCTCTTCCAGTGCAAGCAACAAAGCATGGCGGCCATCATGCGACTCGACGCATAGGAGAGCCGTCGAAGACTGTAGGTTGATGTAAATCCGGGGTTGAGATTCGGAAATTACTGCCCGAGTCGTTGAGCTTGTGGGCTATGGCGTGGGGGTTAGCGTGAAGCGGCCCGCGATGGATGTGCCAGTTGGTCATTATTGGGTCGGTACGTACAGGGCAAGTAGCCTCAAAAGACGACTGTTGGAGTTGATTTGCAGGACTTGGAGATCATGACGGCCCTCAGATTCTGTACCTGGGCAGCAGGTGACCACCCTCGGAGGAGAAACGCCGCCCTCTTGGTTGGTTCAACAGGTGGTCTGAATGGCCAGAACCGGAACTAGTTGAGCAAGGTTGCATTATGACGGCCCAAGGCTGGTACACTGTACCTTGCCAGGAACCGGCAAGTGTCATCACGGGGGCTGTTGTTCTGACCGGAGTCCGTTCGAGGTTTGGTGCTTGTTCTGTGTGTAACCAACTCGATGAGAACACGACGACATCTTGGCCGTCCACGTTCTTCTCATTCGAGTTGCCGCTGTCAGGCACTCGGCTTCAAAAGATGCAGCTCGACGGCGAGTGGTTCGTTGCGTCCATGTGCTCAGCACACGTGCGTGAGAAAGATGCATCTGGTCGCATAGACTCGACCGTCGGAGTCGCTGCATGCTCCGACGGCTTCGCTGTCAACCGACGCTGCCGCATCCGGGGCCCCACGATGCACGCTGGAGACCTCGCGGGGAACCTCATTCCCTCTCCAACAAGAAACAGCGGCTGATACGCATGAGGCTGAGGTTTCCGTGGTCAGAAAGCCGGCCTCATGACCCGTCTTTCGCGGAGACCCCCGCATTGAGGTTGTAGTCATGTAGGTAAGAGGAGGTCGATGACGATGATGATTGCCGTACGTTGATGCCTGATTTCTCGTGGCTCGCTCCGAATTCCTCAATTCAGAGAAAAAAACCAAGTTGTTCGGAAGGTAGGTATGTCTTCGCAGAGGCTGAGTCAACGAGAAGGTAGGGATAGTTGATGGTTGGGTGATTACTACGTGTTTAGTGATGATCGGTTGCACCTTCCTTCCCCCTTCCCCTTGGTTCATGATGTTGGCTGCCGAATATGGCAAAAAGCGGGGTATCAGTTTAGTTTAGCTCCCAGGACAAGGGCAGTCAATCTGTCAGTCAGTCAAGCAGGGGCAGATGTAGATCAAAAGTCATCAATAACTTGCAGTCCTATTACTGCCCTATCAAAAAGCGCTTTTGTGTATACTTCGGTTCTCTCTTGTATCTGCTCCATCTCCCGGTATTATCGCAACCTTACTTTGATTACTCCGGTTGGAAGCCTGTCAGAACTCAACCTTGGTTCCCGTCCTTTTTCCCACACCATCTTTGAAACCTGACACCAACTCCCACGGGCTTTTGCCGAGCCCAACGATCCAAATCCAAGTCCAAACCCAAACTGAACGTCTTTTTCTCTATTGTTCTCACCGTTGCTACCGGTCGGATATGGACGGTCCTCGTTCTCCACAGTCGGTGTGATCTAGGCGTAGACCATCAGTCTAGATTCACTTAGGCCTCTCCCTGCGCCGCGGCTTTGCGGCACCCCAAACTAAGTACATACGAGTCCTCAGTCCTCGGAAGCGGGGAACAAGAAGCGGGGGAAACGAGGCCCCCGCCTAGACCGAACATTGGGGGTGGGTTCGCGGACGTTTCCTGGACATCCCCATGGAGTTTCTTGCTGGTTGCCCCATCGACGTGCGTCTGCTTCCTGTGCATTTTCGCAACAACCTGCAGCCTCGCCATCCTCCATGCGACCCGGCCCATACACCGCTCGGCTACCAGCGCAAGTATTCCCCTCATCCCGAAGCTGTATCAATGCGCCAGTTCGGATGGGGACCTACACGATGAGCCGGTCTTGTCGCCGTGCCCTTGATCCGGAGAATGATACTCTGCTATCACATAGCCTCGTTGAGGAGTTGAGGCCGAACCCAACCACAGTTTGTTTCCTCAAATCCCAGCACCCATAATCACCATGACGCAATGAACCGGTAATTATGACGACTCTCTAATGTTTTTAATTCAAACAGATGACATAGTCATGCAAAAAGAGAACTTGCTGTTGTCGTAACTCATGCCTGCCCATCCTAAGCTATGGTGAGGATCCATCCCCTCAACTCCAATCAGCCGGTAGTATGCCAATGCGCCCGTATCCATAAGCCAAAATCTATTGTAAGATGACCAGTTCGTCGTCGTCGTCTTCGAGCGTGGCCTGCCGCTCCGCAAGATCGTTCCCTAAGCTCTCCCGCCCTGCCTCGCGGATCCCTTTGTCTGTTACAAACCGTGTCTTCTTCCGAACCGGTGGCAGCTCCTCTTTGCGTAATTTTTCCCCTTCCTTCATCTTCGACAGCTTGTCCTTCAGGTTACTGCCCCAACCAAGTGCCGACCGCCCGCTGCTAGCCAAGGAACCGGCCTGTGAGCTTTCGGGGCGCTTGCGCTTAATAGGACTGAGATGTATGTTGGTACTCTTAGTCAGACCGAGAGACTTTGCGTCTGGCCTGGGCATGTCATTTTCAGACACATGTGCCTGGGATGACGACACGCCGGAACTTGGTCCATTTGTGGTCCGAGACCCTGCGTGTTGCATGTATTCCTTGCCAGCCGCATTGCCAATCTTACCGAGTTTCTTCATCATCTCTCGTTCTTTCTCTTTCGCCTCCAGGTCTCGTTTCAAAAACTCGGCCCTGTCTTTCCGGTCCTTAGCGCCCCTGTCCTTCCCATCGATCAGATCAGCCGAGCTCATCGTGCGGGAGATAAACCACTGCGTCCTTGACTCCCAATCGTAGTCTTTCGCTTTGTCCTTGTCGTAGTCCTTACCCCAATCAACCCATTCCTTCTTCTTCTTCGTTGGCTTCTTCTTTTTCGCGCCAAAGCCGGTTCCATTTACCTCCAATCGGGTCGCTCGCTGCTTGCTGATTGCTTCGTTGGAGTGATATTCGCAATGTTGTGTCCTTTTTTTGTTGATCCAAGAACCACAAAGCTCTCCGCTTTTCTTTACTGACTGGCAAGAGCCTAAATCGCGGGCCTTGCCAACCTCGACGATGGTATCTTCATCCGAGTTGATGACGAGACTGAATTTCCCGGTGTCCTGTCTACCAGGTGGAGGTGGCATGACGTTAGGGTTGAGGATCGCTACCACGGTTCCCTCCGTGAGCTTCCAGAATCGCGTGAATCCCGTGTTGAATAGAAATAAGTCGAGCTCGTACTCCAGGTCAACCAGTGTCATCACCATGTATTTCCCTCGATCCTCCTCCTTGCCTCCGTTCCTTGACGTGGTTGGCTTGTGGGCTCGGGGTTCCGACTTCTTCGCAAGTATCGCAAATATGACCACGTCCTGCTCTACGTCAGGGAGGGTATAGTCGGGCGATTTGACAACTTTGAGAAGGTCCTTGATATTCAAGACCTTTTTGCCAGATACGTGCCGGGCGAGGACACCATGCGGTAGTATGCGCTTCGATAAATGAAAGCTTGAGTAAGGCTCAAATGCGGATGCTTGTTCAGAAGTTTGTTCCTCGGGAACAATTCGCGACATTGTCTTGCTGTTAGGAGTTGAGCTCGAAGCGAGACTGGTTGTGTCCGATGTTGTTCGAAGACTCGGTACCGTGTTACTTCGGGTTAAACCTGCTGGTGCTGGTGCTGACTTGACTTGTGACATGATGTCTGCTCTGGAAAAGACGGGCGGTCGAATAGGTTCATCTGGGATGTCGACGGCATTCCTCTTGTATGAGTCCATCTCGTCTTGACCAATCCCGAATGCGTTTGTTCTTAGCCCTTCGATCTTCTTCTGTCTCTCTGCGCGGTTAGATTCTTCAGTCCTCACAGACGCCAGTCGCTCGTTGAAAGTTAGTGGGCGCGATAGGTCCGAGGCGGTTGCGTTGGACGTCGTTCTCGATCTCCGTAGGTACCCTCCTGATTGTGCCAAGTCGCCGCCGACCTGAGAGTCTCGGTAACTGGGCGCTCGCTTCAAAGATATATCCCGGGCCTTCAATCCTTTATCGATTCCTAGGAGCACCCTGCTCGGAGATTTGGGTAGCTGAGGAGCTTGGAGCTTCCGAACCGGCGACGCAGGTACTTGAACTTGGTTTTGCGACGGCGCCCGCTGGTCGTCGTTTGCGTTGGGAGTGGTGGCTCGCGAGAAACGGCTTCGCGCTTGACCAGAGATTGCAAGCTCCGAACCGGAGGCATCCAAGGCCTCGACTCCATCCTCGGCCGCCTTTTTTGATTTGGCGCTCTTCAACTTCTTTAGTCTCAACCGAGCTTGGATCTCTTGCAGTTTCAACTGTAGTGTCTCCTCATCCTCGTCTTCTTCTCCATCTTCGCCCAGGTCTATCTCCTGAAGAAGATTCATTGTTGGCAGGGTACGGGTCCCCCTCCGAGGCGATGGAGAGGGCGAGGTCTGGTCTAGCAATTTCCGATATCGTTCGCGGCCGCCTGGGGTGCTGACCATAGCTTCGAGAGGGGATCGAGGAGGCCATTGTCGGTCATCGGGCGGGAGAGCTGAAGAAGCTGTCAGTTTTGCAGGTGAGGCCAGAGGCATCGCCGTGCAGACTCACCTGGAGCCATAGCGGTGAGGTTGAAGGCGGGTATAAAAACGGGACCCAGGCGGTATGGAGAATGTCAACCCCGAGTCCAGGGAGTGTTTGGCCCAGACGGAGCGACAGCCATCCAGGCGGAAGCTAGACGAGGCGATGCGCAGTCGTGGTGGCGGCAGTAAAGGTGAAGAAAAGCGATGCTGTTGTCAACGAGATGATTGGCGTTCATGCGGAGAGATGTTTTGAGGCGTCAAGCCGTTGGTGGTTGCCCCGGGACTTGCATTGATCAGTTGGTTGGGTTCGAGGTCTGGGTCCGAGTTCTGGGACGTGGTTGGGCGGGGCTGGGCCTGCACTCTATTCACACTCAACTCAAAGTGCCGTTCGATTTAGGTGGCCCCTGCGCTGCGTTCCGTCCCGTGTCGACGCGCTGTAGGCTCAGGGCAATTTACGCGTCTGGACCGACGTGAGGCGCTCTGTCTGACCCCTGGCAACTCGCAATCTCCAACAAACAAATCCAGCATTCGAGTCTAGCACCACGCGTCTCAATTATCTGCCAGCTGCGTCTGATAATTAACACAATTGCATTGTGATATCCATCCGTCTACGACGCCATCTGTGTATCAATCGACCCTTCGCTCGTTCGCTCTTCTCCTCGACGAACTAACCCATCAACGTCGACATGGCCAGGACCCGGTCTACCAAGGCCGCTCCCGCTGGCTCGAAAGGCTCGAAAGCCACCACAGACTCGAAACCAGCCTCCTCCAAATTCTCTCTGCCACCCCAGTCCGAGAGTCCTTCCAAGCTCTTCATCCTCCCGTCGAAAGCCACCGCTGACGCCCGAATCGTCACTCTCCCCAATCCCAGACATTCGCGACCTGCCCGATACCTTGTCTGCCCTGAAACGGGCATATACGAGTTCACAAAGGTCGCGGCACCAAAGACTACGCCACGAAGTTGGTTGATCGAGACTACGCCAACTTCTACCAAAGCAGAGACGGAGGCAGAGGCCGACAAGGATGGCGCGAAGCTCAGCGCAGAAACGTCCACGGGCCAGGAGCTTTACCTAGCCACAGCAATCGACCCTCTGTTTCTGTTTCTTCCAGCCTTGGCCGAGGTAAAGACATCCAAGGGATCAGATGAGCAAAAGCGCATGTTCCTTACAAGCGACGACCACTTCGAAAGACTCCCCGAGGAGTCCTCGCATCTTGCCGAAATCTTGCGATGCCCCAAAACCCGCGCCCTGATGGAGAGGCGGATGGGCGCAATCTGCGATACGGTTGAGGCTGGTGATGAGAGCATGTTCCGACTGAACGACAAGAAACTTCTTGGTGTTATCCTTGACAAGGCGAAAAGAATGAGCGAGGGAGGGCTCCCCCCAAGCATGGATGAGAAGTTCGTCAAGAAGGCGCTTGAGGCACCAATTCTTGTTCAAAAGCGAGAGATGAAGGGTGGTGAACTGGTAACTGCCTCCAACGTCGAGTCTCAGGTATCAACTCCCCACACGGAATCTGCGGAGTCACAGTCGACCGTCACCTCAACCGAGACAGCAACATCGTCAGAATCACAGCCTTCGACTGTCGCTACGTCCTTTTCGGAAGAGCTAATCGTAGCTGAAACCATTGTCAGTGCAATGGAGGCATCGCCTGACGTTGTTCAACTTCAGAGACTCCGAGTTGCTTTCAACTTCATCTGCTCCAACTACGTCGCGTCAACATTGGCTGCCCAGCTCCTTGGGTCCCTCGCCAAAGCAGACACGAGCTTGGTGGATTTCTCTCCCTTGGACGAGTATCTCTCCAAGCTTTCGAAGCTACGCGCCGACGCGTTGGTATCTCGGTCAATGGGTGACTACTCGCGCAAACATGATCGTGACGAAGAGGAGGACGAGGCACGAGCTGAGAAGAAGAGGAAAATGGAGGAGGAGAAGAAGCAGAAGGCGTCAGAAAGCCGAGGAATCCGAAACCTCAAAAAGGTGAACACAACAGGCATGAAGAAAATGAGCGACTTCTTCAAGAAGAAATAGCCGAAAAGAATGGGCTATGTATTTGGGTATCTGGGTCGTGGAAAGCCGTGACAGGGAAAAGGGGATGGTCGGATGAATTATGGACACCAACTGCTTGGCTCATGAGGAACCTCGAGGTCGACCTCTGCCAACACCGAATCCTCTCCCAATTTTGGATGTTCCACGACTGCTGGACGTGCTTCCCTCGGACAAGTAACTGGAGGTTGTGCTGGTACCGCCCCGAGCAGTGGCTCTACCTCTTGCCCGCGTTCCTCTGGCACCGACTCCTCGAGAACCTCGAGAACCCCGAGCGGGAGCCCCTGGCGTCAGTCTCCGCCTCTCTTCTTCCTCTTCCCGGCGGCGACGGAGGTCTTCTCGTCTCTGTTCTTCCTCGGCCGCTTTTCTCTGGGCAGACAGCTGCTTCTGGATGGCCTCGGCCTCCTGTTCGGCAACGTCCTCGGTTGCGCCCTTCCAGCCAGGATCTAAGATTAATCGCTGATTATGTTCGGTTTGGGATAAGATCCGGGTCCAGCTGCTGAGAAGAACGGAGGCATTGTTTACGGTTTTAAATACAGTCTGGAAGAGCGGTCAGTACCAAGTAGGGATCTCGGGGCCCAGGGGCCGTGGACTGGCGCTTACATCCATGTTGCCCCCGGCGCGCTCTAAGGAGGTGATTACGCCCTCGATAGCCACGTTGATACCTCGAACCCCCTCGAGCTCCTTGCGCAATGCTGCCTCATGATCGATGGGCTCAGCAGCGCGGTCCTGGGCCGAGGGTGTCTTGGGAGTTCTAGGGGTCTTTGGGGTTCGTGGTCGAGAAGTTGGTGGGACGTTGTCTCGGGTAGGCGGCGAGTCCCAGACCTCAGACTCGGTGAACTGGGTCGTATCATCAGCCATGACGGCGAGAATCGGCTGCGACTAGGCTGGCGGACTGAGGGATGGATCGAAGGGCCTGGCCGGCAGTGGCCTTGGTTAGGACAATAGAAACACAAGGCTTATGTGCGTCAGAGGTTCAGAGTCAACAAAGGGCGGCGTATCAGCCGAATGAGCACCCGAGCGGAGATTCTATGTTGAGGGAGCGCTGCGCGCCAAGTGACCAGTAGTGACGTTATGCGAGGCGCGTGGTGGAGCAGGTTTGTTTGTTGTGTTATGTATGCCCGACTGCCGCTGCCGGTTGGCGAGTGGTTTTGGCCTTTGTTCCATAGGTGGCTTTGGTGTGCGAAAGCGGGTGGATTGATCGATGAGGGGCAGCGGAGGCGGCATCCACTGAACATGGCGCCCTGCAGCCCAGGGCCCGGCCACTTTAGCGGACGCGTGTCTTTGATTGGGCGCTTTGTGTCGCGAAACGGACGCGCTGCGGCGGGGCCCTGACGCGCTGTGCTGAAGGGGTTTCCAGTGGGCCCAGCCCAAAATTTGACCACAACAGGGAGAAAATCGGTGGCTGGGGGCCTGTGCGCCGGTGCCCAGTTACGCTCCAGGGTAATCCTCAGGTACTTGAGCATTCCACCTCCCGCCCCAGCCACCAGCCTCCCGCTGCCCCCGTCCGCCTTCTCTACACTCGAGTCTTATCACTCGCCCCTACTAATCATCATCTCTGCACCTCCCATCACCAAGTATTCTCACCAAGAATCCATCATCGCAATTCCCCCGTCGCCGTCAACGTATTTCGCTCCCGTCGCCGCATCGCTTGGTCCTGCACTGCATCTACAGCCCGACGACACCCCTAATCGCGCATTGTTTACCATTCGTCCCGTCGTCACCGCCGCGCCAGCTCTCCTCATCTTGTTGTCACTCTGGCAAACCCGGTGATCTAGCTTCTCGATCCCCGACGCCGCACCCCTTCACAAAAGGCTCCCGCCTAGACGATAGGTCCATCGATCGCTTTACACAGTGCACCGCTGCTCCCTCTATTCAATATGGCCGCCGCCTTCGATGGCTCAATCACACCGCCGCCGCCGACTGGCATCCACACGCCGCCTACTCCCCGTCTCGGCTACCATGACAACTGGGAGCCATTCACCCCTCGCAAGTCGGCTCGCATTTCATCTCAACGCGCTTCCACTCGCACACCCTCACCCAGCTCTTCACATCGCCAACAACCCCGATCGCCGCGCACCGTAAAGAAGTCCATCAAACACAACGCATCTATCGCCTCCCCGATGCACTCGCCGCAGAAGAAGCGCCAGCCAGCTCTCGATTCCGTTCGTCGCGCTTCCAGTTCCATGATGTCTGAAGGTACTGAGGCTGCTACCGCCCTTGGGCTCGAGGATTTGCCCGCTCAGCGTCCCGCCAACTTGAGCGTCACCCGCGCTACCGGAATGCTCCCTACCCCATCCAAGACGCCCCAGAAGCCTCCCAACGAGAAGACGGCCGCAAACATCAAGTCTTTTGCCCGCAACCTCTTCCCTTCTGAAACCGAAGCGATGCCCAGCCCCAGGAAGAGGCGTGCCAAGAAGTACACTGGAATTTCGATGGAGAGCTTCACTGCCGAGGAGGTCGAGGAACCCATTGAGATCTTCACCGACTCGCAAGACCGAGTCCCCTCCAAGGACCAGAGCCAGTCGAACCCCTTCTTCGGAGACGTCGCCGCGCCTGTCGAGCCGACCAAGCGCCGAAGCAAGCGCAAGCATGTCAACATCCCTGGTGAGGGCGCCCAGACGATCGACGAGGCCTCTCGTCGCGAGGACGGGATGGTTTACGTATTGTAAGTTTCTTGTCCACTCACATTTCAGTTTGCATCATAACTAACTTTGTCTTTAGCCGTGGAAAGAAATTCTTCCGCAAGTTCTCTGATAACGACAACGAGGACATGGAAGAGCTGGAGGACGACGAAGCCGACGATGAGGCACGACTTGCTCGGCCTCTCACTCGCTCGTCTATCAAGCCCCGTCTTCTGTTCCAGACTGTAAAGACGGTTGCCATGATTGAGGAGGAAGAGGCTGCTACTGACGTCGAGGATCAGCTCGTCGATGAGCCCGTCAAGGAACCACAGACTCCCGCCAAGCCCCGTCACGAGCGTGCAAACACCCCCAAGGCGCCCAAGTTTGCTCCTGTATCACCCCCTGATACCAGGCGAACCACAAGGTCTACCAACAAGCTGGCCGAGCAATCAACTCCTGTCAAGCCCACCGGCCGAAAAAGCCCCTTCGATGCATGGCGCCGAACGAAGGAGCACAAGGTGGCATCAGCACCTAAGCGACAAGGCGAGAGTCTCACTCCAGCCCACGCCAAGCGCGCCCGCATTTGAGCTGTCTGATTTTCTTTGAATACTTGAAGCGAGTGGCTCTTTTACGGTTCTCTTAATTGTCTTGGTTGCATAATGACCTCAGATGTAGTGTCGGCACAGCAAGTCTGTGCACTACAGATGGGTCTCGCCAACCGGCCTTGAATTCATTTCTCGATATCGATTTGTCTCTTTTCCCCCTTTGGCCCCGGAAACGAAAACTAAGAAAGGATCTGGTTTAATGGCGTTGAACGGAAACTGTGTAGGTCTAAATAGCAGACTGGCTTTTGCGTGGACGGACTAAGAGTGAGTGAGAGCGAAGATGAAGATGATCGCTGAACGGACCGGAACTGGACGGGCCGCAAATGGATCGATGGATTGATGGATGGATACCTTCACGGTCAATGGATGGCAAGTATGCCAGTAGAGCAAGTTTATGAGTTCTCATGTGTTTAGGTAGTCTGAATAACGGATGTTGCAAATCCATCCACCAATTACTAAATGCCTTCTTCGAAATGCGTGTTGATCAGTCAGATTGGAGACTTTGCTGAGCCGGTCTGTGGCGTGCTTGGGCTTTTAGCGCCGTCCGGTTGTCGCTGCCCCACGCGTGCCCCTCACCTTCGATTTCGGCCCCGCGACCAAACATCCCGAACCCGACTGCACCGGCGATTTATCGTTGACGGCCCAACGTTGCCTCTTCCATAGTTTGAAGCTACTTCGTCTGCGATTTTGGGTTATCCTCCCAAGCATCTATTGTGTTTCTTGTCATCTAGACCTAGATTCTCTCGCTCTCGGCCTCGGTCTCTGTCGCTCGTTCTCCCACCCTAAACTCGAGCCCTTGCCACGATGCATATCCTCGTAACCAACGATGATGGCCCGCCTTCGCCTCACTCCTCGCCCTATGTCCATTGCCTCATCGAGAAGCTTCAGAAGGCTGGCCATTCCGTGTCTGTCTGTCTCCCCCATACGCAGCGCTCCTGGATTGGCAAGGCGCATATGATCGGCCAGACTCTGAAGCCATTGTACTATCGACCTTCCGCCAACATCCACGGCGAGGACTCCGAGGGCACGACTCACCACCGGCCCTCGCCCTCGGGAGATGTCGAGGAATGGATCCTCATCGACGGAACCCCGGCTTCCTGTGTGCAGATCGGCCTGCACCACTTCTTCCAGGAGCGTGGACCTATTGATCTCGTTCTTAGCGGTCCCAACTATGGTCGAAACACCACGGCCGTGTTCGCTCTTAGCTCGGGAACATTGGGTGCGGCATTGGAAGCTGCCGTGTGTCAGCATAAGTCTATCGCCCTGAGCTTCGCGTTCTTCTCCCGAAACCACGATCCCGTCATCATCGAGGCCGCCTGCCGACACAGCGTAAAAGTCGTCGAGGCGCTCTACAAACAATGGCCGACAGATGGCAGCGCCGATCTTTACAGCGTCAACGTTCCACTCGTGGAAGGCATAGAGAGCCATAAGACGATTTGGACGAACGTGTTGCAGAATTACTGGCGGGAAGGTGGCTGCTTCCAGGAGATTGAAGGCGAATCCGGGGACGAGAATGAAGAGGAGGAGAGGATACGGGAGGGCGTAGATGGCGAGGTGAATGACGGAGGCAAGCTCGAAGATGCGAGAAAGGGACACGTCCACAAGCACTTCAAGTGGGCGCCCAAGTTCACCGACGTTTACAAGAGCGTGGAGGAGTCTAAACCCGGAAACGATGGATGGACCGTCAAGGAAGGACAAACAAGGTGAGTTGCTATCAAGTGCACCCGGAGGCATTTACTAACTCTTCTCCAGCGTCACTCCTTTGAAGGCAAACTTCATGCATGGTCCTGGCGAGTTTGATCAGAAGGAGCTGGAACTGTAAGTGTAATTCCCCAAAGTCGCAAGCGTCGATTTTGTTGGGGCATCTCGGACTTGGTTATGAGTGTCGAGGCATGATTTTATTGCCTGTTATCTACGCAGAGAGCATTTCTCCAAAATAGATCTCTTTCTTACTATGGTCTCGCAGTCCAGGTCAGTCAATGGAGGCAAAAGGCTCCGGGAATGATGTTGAGATTCCCTTGCGGCTCAAGGGAGATGTAGCTGGAAAACCCCCTATCCAAGCCATCGTATCTTACGAAGACGCCTATGTTCAACCCCTGATCCTCGCCGCCATGAGTTCCCTCTTCCCGGAGGATGTTTTCAACGTCATTACCGAGTTGCCGGCGTCTGATGACGGAACCGTCGTCTCGCGAATGTTCCCCTCCTCGGACACGAAGGTGCTGCAGATTACCGCATACGAGTCTATCGACTTTGATTACGCAGCTGGCCACGAGAAGACCTCGCTCATCAACAGCTACATGATTCGGAAAGCTCTGATCCGAAAGCACTATCTCTCGATAACCATCGACCACTGGGTGGCAAAGAACTCCTCATCCATTCTCAAGGATCACGTCAAGCGTAGTGAAGCATTCGAGGTTGACTATGCTGAGTTCCTTGACGATGCCCTGGTTGAAGCATTTGATCTCCGGGAGAGCATGGACCGCAACGAGGCACTATCTGATGACGAGTCGAGTGGAAAGGAGTGGTGGATCTTGAAGCCTGGCATGAGTGACCGAGGACAGGGCATCCGACTATTCAGCTCAATGGACGAGCTCCAGGCCATCTTTGATGGCTGGGAGGAGGATCTCCCTGACAGTGATGATGAGGATGAGGAGGGCGCAGGTGATGAGATTAAGAAGGCGGATGACGATGGGGACTATATCATGACCTCGCACCTTCGACACTTTGTTGCTCAACCGTACATCCACCCACCTCTTCTCCTTGGGGGCGACAACCGCAAGTTTCACATCCGAACCTACGTCCTCTGCACCGGCAGTCTCAACGTCTGGGTCTACAAGCACCTGCTCGCCCTCTTCGCGGGAAAGCCGTACGCCGCACCGGCCGATGCCCCTGACGACATCGAAGCCTTCCTCACCAACACCTGTCTGCAGGGCTCACCAAACGAAAACACCGTCCGCCGCTTCTGGGACCTGCCCCTCCCGGAAGCCACGCGCGACGACATCTTCAGCCAGATCTGCGAGCTCACCGGCGAGGTCTTCGAGGCCGC